>OX419605.1:2117944-2383448 GCA_948473455.1 Teleiodes luculella
TCGATTCGTAGCCAGTCATTCACCCTAATAATGGCTGCACTAACAACCGATATTCTAGAAAGTTTGCATAGAGAGAGATAACAATATTTATGGCAAAATGCAACAGTTGATAACTTAACAGTGACATGATAAGAGTAAGAGTGCTTGTCTATCAGTGTCCTACTCTAATGTACGCAAAAACTGAATTATTCATTTGTTATTTAGACTAGTCTTGAAAAAATTATCTATAAATTTTGTTGTACTACTCTACCAAAACAATTAGACACATGACAGGTATGCGGTTTGTACAATATTCGCCCTTATTCCCAGCACTAATCCCCGTGACCGGCCGTGACGCCATTTTTGAAATGTGCCTAATTGTTTTGGTCGCGTAGTATATTATTATGTGTAATAAAGATTTTAATACCACAAAATATTTCATTAAACTAAACAATGTTTGATCAGGATGTTTTCCGAAATTAGAAATTTAAAATATATTTTTTATAGGTACTTCTTTTTCTTATTTTAACCGAGAGGTTTTGCATTATTTAACATTGATTGATAAAAAAAAATCTACAATATTTTGCTTTCATACTTAACTATCCAAAGTTTGTAAATAAAAATGGGCAAGGTGATAGGTAAAGGATATAGACCACTTTTTTTGGAAATAATCATGGGAAAAGTTAAAATGCTAACGTAACTGCATAGAGAATAATAGCTTGGTCACAAAATATATCAAATGTTGGCTAGTGCAATTAATCAAATTACTTTTATTAGGCATGTATTTTATTATTTTATTTCGTTTGCTTTATTAATATTTAATTTAATTGTTGTTTTTATATAATAATGCAATGAAATTATAACTGAACTCAACTTAATAAAGCTGTCCTTACTAATTATGTCTATTATTAAACCTGAATACAAGCAATTATTTACAAAGTGAATGTTTATTGTGGCATGGTTTTAAGGATAATGCACCCAGTCTTCAGGGAATTTATTCAATGAATTAATTTATTCAAGAGGTTTGCCAACAGGAAAAGATGTTCAAATTAGAACAATAAAGACCTTATCATATTTAACATTATAGACATTGTTTGTCAGTCAAGTAACATATAACATATGCACACATATTATAGCCTAAGACCCACTCTTTCTTTGACTTTGTGTAAAATGTGGTAAAATGTCCAAAAGTTAAAATATTTCCCGGCAGCTCAATCATAGCCTTTACTACATATTTACGTTAGTTATAAATTTACTGGTCAAACTTTGTGTGAAAAACTGTGGACCCACATTAACTAACTGGTGTGTGGTCATTTGTGTAGAATAATGTAAATAAACTTTACACAAATGGTGGAAATATTAATCATATTTTTTTAATAGAGCATTGATTTTAATAGCCTGTTAATTTCCATATAAATATGGAATAATATACTTTAAAAACATAAATATTAATGTTTTTTTTTTTAGATTTCAGCAGAAATGCTACACAGAAATTTTACTCCATGCTCTATGGGAGATTCTAGTCACAAATAAAATTTTCTTTTTCCACAAATTTGACTCTGAATTGATGAAAAGAATATACTGCTATTCCATACATTTTGGTCTGATAGATATAAAATGTATACAAACAGCATTTTTTTAAATTTTCATCTATTTCAGAGTGATAGTAACATCTTAAAAGTTGTTCATATTCATAAATATAATCTAACTTCAATGGCTTCAAATAATTAAAATTTCATGGTGTATAAAGCAATAATAAAAATCAGCTGACCTACATTCTTGATAGGCATGCTTATTCTAAACATTTCATAATCAAAATATGTGTTACAGTACACTGAGTAGGTGGTATCAATTGAGATTTACTCTGCTTCTTGCATTTGGCACTCGCTCTTGACCAATGAGACGAAAGTATTCATTCACGCCTTCGCAAATTATATTATTCATATTGACAGCAAGCAGAGGCTATAAACCTTGAAAACAAAGTCGGCAGGCACAACAAAATAGTAAAAGAAAAGCTGTTTAGTGACTTACCTTCGGCGCTCTGATTCAACGATGAAGGAGGTCCCGATGAAGACAGGTCCTTCTTCTGCCCATTTTTCGACAAATCAGTGTCTGAATCGTCGAAATTGAGCGTCCGTACCGATTGTGAACACCGACGATCCATCTCACCAAAACTACACAGAACACCAATGCGATAATTTTGCCATTTAACAACACCTTAGAACGCTGCGCGCCAAAAACCACTTATTCACGTTCAAGTCTTACTAATGTAAATAACAAGATAACTTGCTGTAATATAAAAGCGAATGCAAGTATTTTCACATTTTAGCCATGATAAATATCACGACACGACATACCGCTTCGTACACACACCAATCGAAAAAAAGTGACATATTTTTTTTCCCAAAATGGCTATGTTGCCATATGTCAAGACAAAATTTACCACTATGTATATAAACAAAAAAACATGATGTTACCAGTAATATCACAAATTTCTCCCCAAATCCCCCCCCCCATTATAAGTGTTGCTATTTCTCGTTATTAAGAAAGAGATACATAGAGAGTTAAACTTTACTGTTACTTGTTTACAATTTTATATTAACCATAAAAGTAATCATTTACCGTTCGATTCGATTTTATTTACTTGTCTTACAAGAATTTGATCAAATATAACACAACCCGCCCATCCTCTTTATTTTTCCGTCTAGTATTTTCAATGAGGAGTTTTCAAAATGGCATTATGGAAAAAAAAGGTTCCAGTGACGTTCAATAGATGGCGTGCATGTCGAGTAATTATGTCAAACGCGAGCTTATCAAGCCAGAAGAGGCAGGGAAAAAACTGGCAACACTGTTGTTGCATTGCATGTATCACGTCACGCACTTTAATGTGTTTTCAGCAGGGCTTGTTTACCTGGTTAAAATTTCAAACCGTATTTTGCATCTCCATACATTACGCAAGAGAGCGTTATCGTTTCGGTTTCGCTCTACCGGAAGTCGGAACCGATATATTTCTGGTTTTGCTCAAAGAGCAAAATAATTTTTTTACGAAAATGGCAACAATTTCCCTTTTAAAATTATTTCCATTGAAATTCCGCAATATGGCGAGCGAGGTTTCTTATTTCTTTGGTCGGGCTTTACAAATAGAAGGCAACGCTGATTGGGTTGAGAAATATTTTTCAAAAAAGGTGGAACGGATTTGTAATTACTGTCTTTTTATAAATACTCATTCGGTACACTAAAAAACTTACTTTTCTAAAAACTATGTAATCTTATCCGCATCTTTATTGTCTTCTGAAGAATGGCATTTATTTTATGATGCCGTCAGTAGCGTTTCCTTTATTATTTACCTAAATATGACAATTTCCGAACTAAACCAAAGAATGCACTGTAAAATAAGTTTGGTCTATTGTTTCCCTAAACAGGATATGAACCATGACCATCATCACTACATAGTATAAAACAAAGTCACTTTCTCTGTCCCTATGTCCCTATGTATGCTTAAATCTTTAAAACTACGCAACGGATTTAGATGCGGTTTTTTTAATAGATAGAGTGATTCAAGAGGAAGGTTTATATGTATAATACAATACATGACATGCATAATGTACTTAAGGATAACCCACAATAACCATTTTCCCGTGCGGAGCCGGGGCGGGTCGCTAGTAATATCTAAAACAAAGAAACAAAAGGTGATCATTTAAAATTTTGCTAGGCAGTAGGTTGAATATTAATTTTGATCTCCAACCAGTTTCACCACAATTTGTGGACATATCACACACTTATAAATATGTATTTTAAGTTCGTATTTTAAACAATAAAAAAGTGGTTCAATTCACTTCCTTTTATTGAAAAACTAGCTATCCGCTCCGCGGCTTCGCCCGCGCTAATAGTTTTCCGCGGTAGAAGTAGCCTATGTGTTATTCTAGCTAGGCTATATTATTTGTGAAGTTTTATTAAAATCCATTCAGTAATTTTTGTGTGAAAGAGTTACAGTCATCTATCCTCACAAACTTTCGCTTGTATAATATCAGTAGGATAAAAAAATAGTGTTAAATAACGGATTGCATTTTAAATGAAAGCAACAGTTCAAAAGTTAAAATGAAATTACTATTAAATGATATTACAAGCTTTTATTTTATTTGTGTGTCTGCAATCAAAACTTGCAAGTTTTTGATCCACCTTCCCGTATTATTTGAATAATTGTGTGATCTGCAGTATCATAAAAAATATTGAGGTTATGGTTCAGATTAGGATGTAGGGAGTTTTAAAGAAGAGCGATGCCTCCTAATCCTATCCGTTTTAAGTCTAATAAGGAGACATCAGCCACTGCGTTAAATTTTTTTTTTAATAAGTTTTATTAAGTATTATGAAGATGCTGTATTATTATTATGATGATGGAGTTATTCAGCGGTGGAAAAAATATTATTATTATTAGACTATCTCTGGAGTCACCTCACCATTACCAATATTTACCATACGGTGTGGGGGAGATAACATAATGATGATGATGAAGATAAAAATATGTTATTCGTACTTATTATTTTTATTTGCGCGTTCGAATTTTACCCCAACATGCCACATATTTTTTACTGCTGGTATTACTAAAAATATATGAAAAGGAAAGAAATATGTTTTGTCTCTTTCAAACTCCTCTAGCAGTGACATCTATTGGTAAAACCTTAGAAGTAAATGGAAAACCTTGCCATCTAAAAAAATAAGCGAGGTGTTATATTGCCAGAAGTAAAATTCATCAGTCATTATTTAAAGGAGATATAGGTTTAATTTATCCAAAATATCACAAAATTAATAAGTTTGTGTTTATTAGGTAGATATTTACCATTGAATTGGTCTGAAATACTTTAAAAACTGCTCTTTTTAATAAACGTACACCGCCATCTGTTAGCTTCGAGAGTAAAGAAAAAGTTACTCCATCAAAAGAAACGGAAAAACACGAGTAGTGCGTCGCCTCAGTAGATATCAGCTGAATTATTCGGCTAAAATGCCCTGGCACGGGCATACGTAGTCGTCGGTCCGCCATTACGACGCAGCCGAGACACGTTCGTCGTATTTAGTTAAATATTTTGGTTTATAAATGAGTAATAACGCTCATGATCTAAGTAATCGACTTCTGAATGCGTTGGATAACAATTACAATGTAAGTTTTCAAGTTTTGAAGACTGGAAGGCCGGCAAGCAAGTCGGAGATATGAAAACGGTCCACACGAGCTTGTGACACCCGATTCGATTGCGATTTGGCCACTTGGGGAGTCGTGCTCGCTTATCAAGCAGTGATAATATCACAATGGAAGTTGAAGGAAGAAGTAGAAATGGGCAGTGGGGGCGAAGTGTTGTGTGCGGAAGAAATTGTGTGAGGCGAGATGCGCGGTGTGTGCCGTGACCGCTGGTGCGGTAGGCCACTGACGTTGCCGTCTCGCCCGCTCCCTCGCCCCTAGTGCCGTAGTGCCAAATGTTTTGCAATGTGAAAGTATGGAATTGTGCCACGCGTGACCTTTCCCCATCGGTTTCCGTCTGGTCCACTCGCGATGCTGCGCCGTTTGAGGTTTGGTTTTTTGCTCCTTTTGACCTTAGCTGTGATGACGGAGCCTCGTGGGGCTGGCTGACGTTTCGTTCTGAAATCTCTGAAGACTGTACTCCATTTTTTTGGTTGTGCAATGGTTAGTCAGTGGATCAGGTTCAGATTTTGCAATGATTTAGCACACTCTTACAACTATGAACAGTACTTGCTGTTGCTAAGCAAGACTTTTTTGTGTTTTGTTTGCTCAGGGTCACTATATTTCCTTATTTCTAGATTAATAGCATTATTGACAATCTACTACTACTATTTAATTAGTTTATAGAGGAAAAACAACATCTATTTATTATTTAGGAGTATGATAATAAGTGATAACAACTTGAGTCATAAAATTATTAACACCATAGAAGTTCAGCGATTGAAAATCAGAAAGTCTATTGCCCAACACACTGAAATATTATAGTAACACAATAACCTTTAAAAACAAAAGATTAATTCCCTTTCATTCACTCTACAATTTAAAACTAAATCAATTACAACTCTAAAATAAAATGAGACAATTCCTAATTTAACTGACAACTCTTTCAAAACTTATCAATAGCACATATAAGTATTATAACAATTACCACAATTTTTGTTAGGTATGTGTTTATTAAGCCTATAGATAGAATTTCCTCTGCTCTCTAAAGACTTTTGCACAGACTAAATGTAATGCGGAGAATTCTCAAAAGCTTAGAGTACTCTGCCAGAGTGAGTACCAAGCAGTACATGTGATGACAAAATATAGTTTTGTCTTTTTTGTACTCGTAGCCACTGAAACGTCGACGACATTTGTGACATAGCCTATTTAAATAAAATTTCAATATGATGGACTTAAAAACAAAAACCAGAATCTTTAATATACTTTTTAAAACTCTCACACTTTAATCCCTGAAACTACCTGAAATGTTGTGTGTGTGTGTGTGTGTGTGTGCATTGTACTGAACATTGACTCCAGCTCATCTAAATGTCAATTCATTCTAAAAATAACTTGCGTGTACTTGGACTGAATTAAAATAAAATACAACACATTAGTGGCCACACTTTTTTCCTTTTTATTATATCTTCCACATAAGCAAAATCATATTAAAAACTGATAAAGGTTGTAAAACCAGACAAGAAAATTAAAAAAAAAAACCTGCTCTGGAGAATTCACTTGTGTTTTAGAGTTTCTGGTAACAATGCAAGGTTTTTTATTTTTTTGGTTGAACTTTAAGCTAGCTATCTACTATTGACTACCATTGATTTAAACTTACCCATGATCACTATAGTACAGTAACTCCATTACCCCAAGATTCATAAAGCATTTTGTATAAAGATATTATCTTCCTATTATTATAAATAAACATAAACATACAGCAACCATCTGTTTTTAACATGTTTTTCCTAGTAGCAAGAGTGCACAGGATAAATTACGTGACAAATATACCTATAAGAATAAATTTAGTTTTCAAGTTGATCATAATCTACCTATTCTACGAACTTCATTGTATTTTTTCATATAACTTTTTAAGTATGAAGATGTAAGCATAGATCACATTTTAAAATCTGTACTCCTCAACTATTTCAAAAGGTATAAGACCATTTTGCATAATTTTACATCCAATACCTGTTATGGAAAAAATTGAATGCAAGTCCCCCTATCTTTACTGTTTTGTTTCCTACTGCAAGTTCAGAATTTCCAGTGACATAATTATTGAATTGCAGTAACATTATATTATAAAAAATCATATTCCAGTTATTGTATATTTTTTATTCTTATATGGTTAGGGACTCACTGTGATTATTTCAGCCCCATTATACTTCTTGAAACCCAGTTGGTAGTATTATCTGCCTTTGAAGTGCAGGGTCCTGGTTTTGAATCCTGGCCATGATAACCATATTATGTGTGATGAGCACTTGTGATTGCCTTGTATCAAACAATATAAGCTTTTTGTTCTGAGCTCTAGCTCAGTGTGCCTTTTGGCATAAGCCTCTTTCAAAAATTTCCAAACGAAAATGAAAATGAAACTTTTTATTTGCAGTAAATGTGGTGTAAGAGTTCTGACATTTACGTTCTGTATTGTAACCACGTAGTGGTATAAAAATTCTAATAAAATTAAATAATAAATTAAACAATTAATAAATATTATCAATTTATAACAATTTTACACAATAAATACATTTGTTAAAATAATTAAATTACTATCTATCTCCATGACGCTTCTCCAAAAGGAGCAGCTGTGAGTTTTAGCTCATCTTCTTATCTCTTGTATTGTCTTCCTCTTCTTCTACGAGTATGTACCAATATTATAAAGAGGAAGAATTTGATTTGCATTGAATAGGCGTGGAAAGTACTGAAGCGATTACAAAAATTCGTTCTCTGTTGAGAAGCTACATGATCCCTTAACATGGCTATATTTTATAAAAAAATAAATAAAGGATCCTTACTAAAATTTCAATAATGTAACCCAAGGTGTAAAAATAATACCTTAAATTCCTAATAATCGAAAAGGTCCAAAACTACACTGATTTTGGTGAAACTTAGCACAAAGATAAAATTGACCTTTGGAAAGAACATAGGCTACGATTTACCGCGCGAAAAATTTTCATTCCCACGGTAAAAATTGTTCAAGCAGGTGGAGTAGGCACATAGATAGAATAGACCTTGCGGAAGAACATAGGCCAACATTTACCGCAAGAAAATTCCTCATTCCTGCGGGAAAAAAGTTTAATGCGTGCGGAGCCGCGGCGGGAAGCTAGTGTACCAATATATCAGCTGTCTGACAGCCATGGTTGAGATAGGTGGGGACCTATTTATTTATTACTAGCTGTTCGCCCCCGGCTACGCTCGCGTTTTTTAGCTTTTTTTTTCTCTCTGTAAACATCATCCTCATCATCATCATCATCATCTCAGCCGAAAGACGTCCGCTACTGGACAATGGCCTCCCCCCAAGGAAGAATCTCCATCCTCATAATTCAAGGAAAATTCTAAAAAAAATTTGCAAAATTGGTTCAGTAGTTTTCGAGATTTGCGCTTAGCAAAACATTCAGAGATTCATTTTTATATTATAGATATATTACATGTCTACCTAAATTCTAAACAAACCCTTTTTAGATTTATTTTGATTTTTTTGAAATAAGGAAGCAGATATTATAGAACCTTCATATTGGAAAAGAATTAACTTTGTCAATTTCTCACAAACTGTTATCAGCAGTTGTTATCAAATGGATGATTTAATTTATTCTTGCTATCAATCTGCATGTTTATTGCTTTCTGTTTTTGTGTATGAAAATCTTGTTGTTAGTTGTCAGTACTGAACTACCAATGTAAAATGAATACACATATAACCAATGTAAAAATACTTATATAATACAAAACAATAAGTATGAAAATGCCAAACTAAAAATTGCTGACTGGTTTTAGTATTAAAGCAATTAAAATTAGTATCTATTCGTTTGGATTCATGTGCCATGCATGACATGAGATTCCTGGCTTCGAATTAGACCAACCGTAATACCTGTAAGTATTGCATGAGGTGACTTAAATATATAAGTTAGTCCCACACGTAACTGCAAATTCGCATCGCATCGCAACTTTCCTAAATCAGGGGATTATATTCACCTGTTAACCAACATTCAATTCCCAGTTGACTGTTGCTAAATGTGCAGATATAGTCAACATTTTTAATTGAGACGGAAGCTTATTCTCTGCATTTACAAAAATCATTTTATGTTTGTTTCTCTATCATCACATCACAACTTATCGTGCTTTTGAGATTTATATAAGATGTAAGCAAGATTCAGCTTGATTAAAGCTAAACTAGTGCGAACTACGTGTAAAATCGATGTTTGATGTCTCTAAATTTAAAATCAAACAATCATCTGTCCCTTTACGTTCTTAAGAACATGAAAGGGACATATGGCTTTTAAATTTAAGCTAGAGCATTATATGTAGAATCGGGCCCATTACGTTGATTTTTTTCTTTAACTAATTCAAATGCATACACAAGTTGTATTGTTATTTAATAATAATATGTAATTTACATTTAGATTTGTGGCCCGTCATCATTTTTATAAGTTAGAAGAGCTGTTGTTTCTCAGAATCTGTTTAATTTACAAAAATATAATTTGTTTTAGTAATTTTTGCACCAATGTGCATTTTCAGACGCGTGCCACCTGACAGTTTGTTAATCATGTAAATCAATTTCTTCAGCAATTATTTTAGAGGTAAGGGAGTGGCTTATTGTCATCTTGTCATGCATAATTAATTCTCTGGCTTTTTAAGAAATTGTGTAGATTAGGCACTAGATAAAAGCATTTACAGACTACATTAAAAAAATGTGTGAAAATATTTTATAGCAAGTGTGCTAAAATTTAAATGTAATGTTGTTTTTACTTATTACAACCTTATTCTTTCTTATTATGGTCGAATTTTCATTGCAGTATACTTGATGTTACAGTATTTTCATAAGTCGAAAGGGACGCAGTTATGCGCAAGAGTGAGTGCGGTGTATTTGCATCTCATTCTAACGCATAACTGCGTCGCTTTCGGCTCTCGGGTTCTGTCGAGAGTGTAGTGCCAACTTTGTAATGCATTTTATGATTCGTCAAATTGAACAGTGCTTACTGCGCAAAGGCATATCCTGTTGGATATTGTAATAGTGTTTCACAGAGTATCACATATCTAGCTCCTGTTGCATCTAGTATTGTTTCCCCTTGATAAGGTTACTGGGAAGCAAACAAATGAAATGAGGTTACCTGCAATGGTTTATGAGCTCTCAGACAAAGTGATAAGGTTCATTTTCCTTCTATAATATTTATATAGAAGAGGAAAACATAGATTTTGAAGACATTAACTAAAAAAATTAAACAGACATTGATCTGAAGAAAAATACTGAGTGTTTAGGTGTGGAAAAAAAAAATTTTTACTAACTGCCGCCTCGCGACTTCGTCCGAATTAAACAGGCATTGCCCTGAAAATAATGAATTAACACAAAAAAATAATCAGTTTGGTGCAGCTGTACTCAAATGATACATGCACATACATCTCGGCGATTTATTTTTATTATAATAGATGTAGGACAAGATATTTTATATTTTAATAACAGACATCTTAAATACAGAGTCTTCCGCTCCCCCGCAAGTTCTTTTTCGACCCAAGCATAGGTAAATAAAAAAAAAAACACTAGATACATGGGTTTCAATCTTCTACCCGAAATAAGGAAATTTATTAAAAAATGGTGAAAAGAAAGAAAATGTAAAGGTATTTTTCTTTCTATCAAAATGTTGCCTTATAAAGTTACTAGCTTTTCGCCCAGCGGCTCCGCCCGCACTAACAGATTTTCCCGAGGGAATGAGGTATTTTCCCGCGGTAAAAAGTAGTTTTTACGTGAAAGAGTAACTAACATACATCCATCCATACTTAAAAACTTTCAAGTTTATAATATTAGTAGGATAAATTCAATTCTCTTAGTAGTGCAAATAGTGCGCAAAAAATTAAGCCTAATCTTTTTATCAGTAGAAAACTGTGTCAAGAGCCTGCTGAATTTTCTTTATCAATGCATTTTAAGTATGTCCAACTGATCCCCAAAAAAATGGTTGTCTAAAATTTTGGTCAATTAAGTTTAAAAGCAATAAAGAAATAGTCTAAAAGAAGTATTCAAATTAGTTAAAGCTTTTGTTCACCAGCTTACCAATATTAGATTTTTCCGTGAAATTGAGATATAGTACCATCACTACATAGTATAAAACAAAGTCGCTTTCTCTGTCCCTATATCCCTATGTATGCTTAAATCTTTAAAACTACACAACGGATTTTGATGCGGTTTTTTTAATAGACAGAACAGAGTGATTCAAGAGGAAGGTTTATATGTATAATACATGCATAATACACTTAAGGGATAACCCACATTAACAATTTCTTCCCGTGCGCAGCCGGGGCGGGTCGCTAGTGGTTAATATAGCCTATGTTACTCCACTAAAATGAAGCTTTCTATTAGTGTAGTTTTTGAATTTATTATAAAAAAAAAAGCAATCAAAAACTTACTTATAATAGTTATAAAAATACATTTTGGTTCCTATCACAATTTTTCTTCTATTCTTAACATTCCCTTGTTTAGGCAGACAAATTATACTTCTTCAAATGATGATCTATTATTATTATCTTAAATCCAATACTTTTTTTATTATGTTTACACAATTTAAGGAAACATGTTTAACATTAAAAACTGTTAATGAAAATTAAATTATAAACAGATTGGAAAAAAATAATAGCATACCATAATTTTCGATTAGCTTAGCATGTACTTAATTATAAAGTTACGTAATGATAACAGACTATAAATTGGAAATTGTAAGAAATTGTTTGAAATTCGCAATCGGAGGAAGTAGCTGTTATTTTTTTTTATTTATGATTGGTTGAGTAGCTCGGAATTATCGTTTTGCCGTAAAACTGTAAACCAAGTGGAAACTGAATGGTGAAATTGGTTGTGCATTGCCTTGAATGGTATATTGGTTTTGATAAAGTTTGAAAATCTGAAATATTGATACTTGGTGTTGTAAATGTATGAAATTTTCTTATTTAGTTATCTCGACTTTTTTGAGTGTATCGCTATATAAAAAAAATCGATCTATCTATCTTTGTCTATTGTTATAGATTTCAGATGACACTTTTTGGTTTTTGATGATGTAGGTACAGTCAGCAAAATGATTGTTTTACCACAATAAGGTTCAATTCTGTTTATCTATGAGAGAGGTCTGCTAAAGCCTGATCTAGAACCTCCTTTATTGTGCGTGTCCTATCTTTCATCCTCTGATTTTTGACACAATCTGCTCAGGTGTTTAGCTGGTTGACTCGGTTCTTTATGTTGTCTAATGCAACAGAATTCTTGGAACTATTGGTGGAAAGGTGCGTGATAGCGAAGCAGACATACTTTCGCATTAATAATATTAAGGAAGAAATGCTTGCTTATTGTGTGGGTTTCGAGGTGAACCTACCTCACAAACCCTGGTGTCAGAATTATTAAGCCTAAGGCACAAGGTATGGCCTATGTAACGACTTCCGCAGGTAGTAGTCGGGACCAACGGCTTCGTGCCTTCCGAAGCACGGAATCTTTTTAAACCATCAGGTGATTCAGCCTGCAATGTCCTAACCAAACTGGGCAAAGTCTCGCAAAGTAATATTTGTTTGACGAGTACCCCACCGGGATTCGAACCTGAAACCTCCGTAACGTGAAGGTATATTTTATTTTTGGTTCATTAGACGAACTCTGTCCAGCAATGGACATCTTTCGGCTGAAATATGATGAGACAAACCCTAAAATCGCGATTATTTTAAAAGTCTATTAGACGAACTCTGAAATAGCGAAAAAAGAGACTTGTTTAGTATTGAACTTAAATTAATTTTACCTTTCACTATTATTTCAGGTTGTCGACATGCACACAGTTAACGAAATCATATCCATTTTGGAGAAAATCAATATCACTAAAGAGCTGCTGGAGGTAAGTTGGGGAACTTTTCAAAAGTAATCATACTTAAGTTCCAGTTAGGGCTGGGGCACACCGGGTACGTTCACGTAAGCGTAGACGTGCGTGCACGTACCACTGAGTTGTAATGTAGGGTACTGTATGAGACGGGACACACCGCATGCGTTGCGTAGACGTGCAAGTACCAACGAGTTGTAATGTATGAGACAGGACACACCGAATGCATTGCGTAGACGTGCAAGTACCAAAGAATTGTATTGTACTGTATGAGACAGGACACACCGCATGCGTTGCGTAGACGTGCAAGTACCACTGAGTTGTAATGTATGGGATTGTATGAGACAGGATACAACGCATGCGTTGCGTAGGCGTGCGCGTCGATGTCGTAGCCCTACGCAATGCAGCTCCCAACACAAAAACTGGCTACGTGAGTACGCCGTACCTTACGCAGAGCGGAACGGCAACGTCGCGTTGATGACGTAATTTTCAATGGCACGCCACCGAACGTTGCGTGCTGTGGCATTGGTCATGCCATCTCTTTTGCTTGTCGGCCTGGCTTAAAGTACATTTTAAATTTAAATCTAAATTCCAAAAATTCAAAATTCAAAAAGTTTCTTTTAGAGTAAGT
The DNA here is from genome assembly GCA_948473455.1 of Teleiodes luculella. Taxonomy (NCBI): domain Eukaryota; kingdom Metazoa; phylum Arthropoda; class Insecta; order Lepidoptera; family Gelechiidae; genus Teleiodes; species Teleiodes luculella. Next base: position 2,131,590 of record OX419605.1, read on the forward strand.
GAATAAAAAAGGGCATCTTAAATAGCAACTAGGACTTGTTATTTCGAGGCAGCAGCCACATCAATTCGTAACAGTACTCATCTCGATTGCGTAGCGTAAGCGTATAGACGTGTGCGTAGTCCGGTGTGACTTTGGGTCACTACGCGAGTAATTACGGCGTGGTTTTGTCGTCCGGTGTGCTCTAGCCTTTAAAGTACTTGTAGGGCTTTTGTTGCTCCGAGCTTGTTTGAATCCAGCCAAGGTCAAACGTTTGTTTTGCTTTGTGTTAGAATTTACATTTACATACCAATGTGTTTTCGATTTTTGAATTCATACCTATTACGTTTATTCGACGCTCTTAAGGTGAAGAAAAATATCGTGAGGAAACCTGCACACACCTGCGAAGTTTAATTACTTCGATGAAAGGTTGTGTGTGAAGTTGACCAACCCGCATTGGGCCAGCGTGGTAGACCCGTGATTTCAGGATAAGCTTGCCTCTCTGTGGAGAAATATATTCATTTTAATTTAACACCACTGTTCCCGCGTTTTCTGTGTCATTGTGACGGCTGAAAACTAGTGTTGCCATTTTGGATAAATTTCCACGGAGCCCGGGCCCTTTGCATAACTGCACCACTTGAAATTAATGTGAATTAGATTTGGTAACTTTTATTTTTATTTTTTCACTATTAGCTCCTTAATATTTCGGTGTGTGTAATTTTATAATATGCTGCTATAAACTCTTTCTATTGCGCTGTTAACGACCTACACGCATTCACATTGCCACATTGCCCGTACCGGAAGCGGGGGCGCGGCCATAACCAAAATCAAAATCGTTAATCAGAGACGGAGCCCCTCAGGCGTCGTCTCCTTCACGATGATTTCCAGTATCAACGCGCTAGGCCGTTGTCCGAGGCTCCCTCGAGCCGCCCCTAGACGCGTTGGTACATGACATTGGGTAAAGTGTTCCGCTACTTCCGCTCCCCCGCAAGTACGGTAAAGATTGATCCGTCGTAATTTTTCGAGTCAAGCAAAGGTCAATTAAAAAAAAGAGCTACTTTTATATACGATACGAATCCCAAAGGACAGAGCTGATAGTGTACCATTTCATTGCAGACCACCCGACTGGGCAAACACGTGAACGAGCTACGGAGGAAGACCAGCGACCCGACCCTCGCGCGGCGCGCCAAGGTGCTCGTAAAGCGGTGGCGGGACCTGGTCATCCCCGCGCGCGCCTCTCCCGCTCACTCCGGTAATAACACACGAAACAGCCTATCATACTCGCAACCAGGGATCGGAACCGGTTTTTCCTACACTTGCATAATCACGCTAGTTCAAACCCTATCCGACTGATTCCGACTATAGCTCTAACTAAGATCACTAACGGTAGGTTTAGTCCTGGGGGAACATAATATGCAAAGCAACCGGCAGCCCTGGCCTTCGCCTGCCGCAAAAACAATTACTTTAATAATTACAAAACCGATTGAAACCGGTTTCATTCCGTTCTTTATCAAAAACTGGGTAACCAGAATATTTTTGGTTTGTTTCATTAAGTTCCATCTATTGCTGGTTAATTGGGGAACGGAATTATATCTTTTTTTCGAACGATATTATATCTTTTTTTGGAACGATATTAACAGGGATTTCAAAACCGGTTTCGATCCCTGCTCACAACCCGGACACTTCATACTAACGACTTGTTATGAACCCCCGCACCGCCGCCAATTTCAACAATTAGTATTGTTTAGTGGGATCTTGAGGTAAAGTGATTGTGAAGTGAATTTTTGAACTCGCCACAAGAGAATTTGTAACTGACTTAACTAAGTGATGTAAGTGTCCTAAAGTTTTTGACTACAGTATTACCAAATGGATTAAAATCTTGTTGATACAAATATGTTTTGTTACAGGTTCAAATCGGTCTTCGGCGGAGAGACAAGTGCGGCGGCTCGGAGGCACCCCCCTCACCTCTCCCGCGCTCTCACGGGTAAGCCCCCCACTATTTGTTAAAACTTTATACTTTTGCTGACCTGAAAAAGGTGGCTGGCGGTGGCTGGGTGAGAGCAGCGGAGGATCGTGGGGCGGTGCGGTAGACATGCGCAAAACAGTACGTTTTAATGCCATATCACATTACTCATTACTTTCGAAAAGGTGATATCACCCCGTACCATTACACGTCACCCTAAACATTACCCTAAATGTTGAATGAAATTTGTCACTTAGTACGAAGAAATGCTCTGTAGTAATCCGTACCGTCAGCAGCACATAGGTAACATTACCTGCGCGCGACCGCATTACTTGAGATAGATAGCACACAAAAAAGTGTTTTTGTTTTCATTTTTTACTGATCCGAAAGAAGTTGATTTTCCTTCATAATAGCTAATATGTGATGAGTACTGGTGTACTGGTTACAATACTCGCGTAATGTGTGATATTACATTACCCTTTAGGGTATATTACTTTTGTGATATCATACGCAACCTACACATCTCTAAAACCAACATCGTAGTCCTTCGCCCACCCGCATCCCCGGTCACCGCACTTGCACATTCTTGAAGGCGATGCGCATAGATGGGAGGGGAAGCCCACTACCTTAGAGTATAAATAGAAAAATTTCTGGGAGGGATAGAGTACGCCTAATCGAGTATGAACCGTAAGCACGGATATGAACAGTCCGAATATCTTCAGCGCGTTCGTTTATTATCAAATGGTTATCGGAGCTGATTATTTTACCAGTGAAAATAAGAAATTTAATAGGAGAACATTTTGAAATGTGCAGTGATAAGTTGCAAACATGACTCGAGGAACAAATCAAAAAAGAAACATGTTATTGATTTCACCGCCCATACAAAAACTGCCAAAATTTGCTTACACTTGACATAAAGGCAGCGGAGCGATGCGCGTGCTCTATGTATATTTATTCTCTAAGCCCACTACATACTGATGAGTGGCATCATGAAGTTGGGATTAAGGGTGAAATAGTTCCTATACCTGCCCCCGTAACATGCAGTGCTATGACAAAAGTTTGTCACGCGAGAAACCCGCCATATTGAAATATCCTCCAATAGGATAAGAGAATAAGCACGACAAAATTATGTCTGTCACGCGTGGACCGGGCATGTTAGAAGGGCTGGAGCTGATCACCCGTCTACGCCACTCGCAGACGTTCCCCACTCAGATAGATAGATTGTGGCGCAGTAGTGGACTGTTACGGGCTGATATGGATATGGACTTTTGCTTATTTTCCTGACGGTGCGGCGTTTTAAAGATTTGGACTCCTAATGGCAGAACGGAAAAATTACAAATTCGCAAAAATGCCAGTTCCGTAGAAGTAAACGCAAAACGCTAAAGGATTCCTTTTTAATGTTTATTACGTGACCATTTTAGTACGATGGCAGGAAATATTAAAATCCCCAGTATATTAAATTATTCAAATATCAAAATTAATTATTTATTACTTAATTTCTTAGAGGTCACGTGGTATTCTTCTTCAATAAGGTATTCCTAATTTTTTAGAACCTCTTAAAATTGCATTCGGTTAAAAATAGTCAGTATTCAACTTGATTAAAAATATAGAAAATTTTAACTGAGTTCTCTATAATCTAGACTAATATTGTAGAGAGAGTTGTTTGTGGTTGGATTGTTTGTTTGCATTAAATAGGCTCCGAAACTAATGAACCGATATTAATGAAACTTGGTATAAATATAGAATAGACCTTGGGGAGTAATATAGGCTACCTTTTACAGCGGGAAAATTCCTCATTCCCACGAGAAAAACAGTCGGCGTTAGTGGAGCCGCGGGCAGAAAGCTGTGTGTGAAAATGTAGTAAAGCCTGACCAAAGAAATAAGAAACCTGCTCTGGGGGCGCCACGTGTATATTTTTACGACTATGCCAACAATTTCCCTTATAAAATTTCATTGAGATTCCGCAATATGGCGAGGTTTCTTATTTCTTTGGTCGGGCTTTAATAACTTGAAGGCGGGATGAGCGTGTGACCTTGCCAGGCATTTTGGCGTTACATTATTAAAGCCTGACCAAAGAAATAATCCTGCTCTGAGGGCGCCACTTGTATATTTTTACGGCTATGGCAACAATTTCCCTTATAAAATTAGTTCCATTGAAATTCCGCAATATGGCGAGGTTTCTTATTTTTTTGGTCGGGCTTTAATTACTTTCAAGAAAAGAAAGAGGTTAATTAACTTTTGTCCGGATTAATATGAAACAGACAGTAGTACTGAATTGCTTTTTATCAACAGGTGGTGAGTCCTGCCGTGCCGAGCCCGAGACCAGTGTCCAGGCCAGGTATATTATACAAGTTACCCCCCCCCCCCCCCTTATTCCCCCTTATTGTATGCTAGTGTGTGCGTGACAGCGCGTGCCTACACGGCGCGCGGCGCGGACGCACACATTCAAACCGACAGCGGCACGTTTGTATGAAGATAACTTACTGGTTTTACTGTGTCACAACCTTGATGGTCAATTCGTAGACAATTATTATACTTTTATGACAATTGTCACGTAACGTACAGTCAACAACTTTAATTTGTGACCCAGCAAATCGTGCTGTTTGTATTTCATGTTCGTACAATAAAAAAACTATTAATAAATGCTATGTAATATTTGCACTATGCTGAAAAAAGACCAAATTTTGCTGGATTTATAATAGGAGGCAACGCTCTTCCTAGAGAACTAACTATACTTTATAATGCATAGAGTAAGAAAGTTTTTTTTTTGTTTCTTTAATTTTGCATGTATTACGTCTATACTGTTCAATACTCATTCTGGTATAATTTTCCTGGTAAAATTTAGTTTTATTAGTTAGTTTTTTATTTTATGTTCATTGTGCATCTCTTCTTTTGGGTTATTAATAAAATTTTATAGAACAATAATTTATAATTTTGTAATAATATTTTGAAAAGATGCAACGCCTGTGGAGTTTCTTCCGGAGAGTTCTTCTCCACAGAAGACAGCCAAATTGAGAACTCGCCTTGACGTCGAAAAGTGATTTGTAAAATCTTACTTCGAAAAAAACTTTTTTTTTTTTTATGTGTTCTGGAAGACATTTCCATTGAAATAATTGGTACCTACAGTGTCGTTCTTATTAATGTTGTGTGCAGTAAATGTTATATGAATAAATGTATATATTGTGTGTAGCATGGGGCGGGTACGAGTCGGACTCCCAGGACGTGATCCTGGTAGACGACGACCCCCCTCCCGCGGCCCCCGCAGCCCCCGCAGCCCCCGCTACACCCGCCACCCCCGCCGCGCCGTGGAAGCCTGTCACGCCACGTGAGTATTGTATATGTCACCGTAAAATTGTGAATACCGTTAGATTACAATATAACTCGCGTGATTGTAAACTGTCGAAAGATTGTGAACTAAAAGTACTGATTACAATTGAACGTATTAATTTTCGGTAGATTGTAATCTATCGAAGTAAAACTGTTAAATCACAATCTGTCGCGCGTTAAATTGTCAACTGTCCAAAGGCTGTTCTTGATTGGTCGGTTTTACAGCAGGCCGTTCTATGTCCATACAGTTAGGAATAAAACACAAGCGTCAGTTGAATAAAATTAATGCACTTCAAGAATTGTGACAGGAAGTATTTATCTATTATTTAGTAGATAATTAGTAATTTTGACATCATATTATGGTATATTTTTGGACACTAACACTAACTCATTATCATTCAAACTACTATTCTTCGATTAATCATGGTTTCATTTTACTTCCACAATAATTTCATAGAACTTATTATAAAGCAGTGAGTTATTTTCAACACAAAATTAATTGAAATTCACTTAAACACAGATTGTTTAAATTAGATAATAAACGAAAAAACAAACAAATATGGCGGCGCAGAGCATATGACGATCAACCAAACAGCGCGCGAGATGCGTTCCATCCTATGCCATTTCACAATTTGACGGTTTAATTTCGATAGATTACAATCTATCGAAAAATTTTCTGTTAAATTGTAATCAGTATGTTTGGTTCACAATTTTTCGATAGTTTACAATCTCGCGAGATAGATTGTAATCTAACGGTTTTTATAATCTTACGGTGACATATACATTAGGGTGGAGCGAATTTTTTTTTTTTACGTTTTGTATAAGGCGGAGTGCGGAAACGGTGCCCTGTACTGATACGTTAAGAATATATTAGGACAGCAATTATGAATTTTGACTGGAAGTACTGCCGCATGGCAATTGAAAATTTCAAAAATCCTGAAAATAAGGGATTTTGGTAAATGTAAAACAGGTACTTAAAATTGAGGAAATCGTATGTTTTATTAAATATTTCAACACTTTACATTATAGGCAGTGAAAAAAACAACAAAAATAATATACTTTTACATTAAAATAAAAAAAAAATTACATCTACAAATATAGACAATTATCAATTTTTCGCCGTTTGGTGAGCTACGACTGTGCCTACGAACTGTTTTTTTTGTGTTGAAGACCGGCATGATATTGCACGATTTTAACTTGTTTCAGATCCATCCTGACACGTTTATCTGATCCACACACAGCAACACATGACTCAGTGACCAGCTCAATGCATCTTTCAGTAGATAGTGAGTGGCATGGCATTTTGCGAAGTGTTGGTAGAATCTACGTTACGACTATTTCAATATTCCGAATAGCTCTATAAATGACGTTGGTTTGTATTTGTATCTGTTTGACCAAGGGAGGCTCAGATACATAGCTCCAATCAATCGAATCTGTATATTCGGCGGCAGAGAAGTTAAATAATGGTAATTTAAACGCTCGAATCGGTGCCAAGCCCGAAGTCTGCTCTCGTATTTTAAAAATGCGTCGAAGTGCTAATTCTTTGATAATATGTTTACCATCGTCTGCAAGCGTACTAAGCAAAATGTTTTCGCTGTGGCCAAAGTACCCATTGCGTTGAATAACAGGGTAAACTATTTTCATAAGGTTTGCAGGAAGGTACCTCGATAATGTAATCTTTCCGGGGTTTCGCTTGGCTAAACTTACGTCACATTGTCCTCTGCTTGCTGCTTCACATATTTTAGGTAAAGCTGATCTGTGCTGAGATCACTAAATGCCTACAAACCTCCTTTACGACATCTGCTGTTTGAGCATCTTGATGGGAAAACTACAGGACCAAGAAGTTTCACAGGCGTCATTGGTAAAGCGTTGAAGGATTAAGAGAATCTTCCAGTGGTTCAATTTACACCCATCGCATGTGAACTACCAGAAATCTCAACATCCACACGTAGATCACGTAGGTACGTGATTTCGAAATCTCTGGTAGTTCACATGCGATTAGCCAAGCGAAACCCCGGAAAGATTACATTATCGAGGTACCTTCCTGCAAACCTTATGAAAATAGTTTACCCTGTTATTCAACGCAATGGGTACTTTGGCCACAGCGAAAACATTTTGCTTAGTACGCTTGCAGACGATGGCAACCATATTATCAAAGAATTAGCACTTCGACGCATTTTTAAAATACGAGAGCAGACTTCGGGCTTGACACCGTTTCGAGCGTTTAAATTACCATTATTTAACTTTTCTGCCGCCGAATATACAGATTCGATTGATTGGAGCTATGTATCTGAGCCTCCCTTGGTCAAACAGATACAAATACAAACCAACGTCATTTATAGATAGAGCTATTCGGAATATTGAAATAGTCGTAACGTAGATTCTACCAACACTTCGCAAAATGCCATGCCACTCACTATCTACTGAAAGATGCATTGAGCTGGTCACTGAGTCATGTGTTGCTGTGTGTGGATCAGATAAACGCGTCAGGAAGGATCCGAAAGAAGTTAAATTCGTGAAATATCATGCCGGTCTTCAACACAAAAAAAGAGTTCGTAGCCACAGTCATAGCTCACCAAAAGAAGACATTGATTCCAGCCTTGTTACCGGTGTTGACTGCCGTACCGTCGCATAATAATATGGTAAAACAACGCGCGATTGATAGATCAAAAATATGATGCCACAGGTCACACTGTGTATTTCTTTGCAATTTATATCATATTGGCACTTGTTCATAAGTGAATAAAGGCATTTTTTATGAAAAACAATTTACTTAGACCCGTTTTACATGTCAAGAAAGTATACCCTTTTTTTCGCACATTTCGAAAACTTTGCGAGCTATGCGGCAGTACTTCTAATAATATTTTGTATATATGATAATATACGAAAGCGTTATGTTAGTGTCAGAGCACCTTTTGCGACATCCGCCACATCAATATTCAACAAAAAAAAAAGTCCCATACAAGTGCGCTCCACCCTAATATACATGGTGTTAGAAAAAGTCTCATTATTTATCCTTTAGATCTGGTATAGTGTTAGCGACGACGTATAAAGCACTAAACATTAAAAAAAAATTTAGATGTGGGTTCTTAAAAATATGACGTCATTAAGGGTTTTTTAAGAAACTGTAATGAATAATAGTTTTGAATTCTGAAACACATTTTTTCTGTCTTAAAGATCACAACTATGGCCTCGGTAGCACTATAGCGCAGAAGTATAAGTATAATAGTACTAACCCGTACAGAAAGGACCCCCCCGCACTAAAATGAGTTCCCCGCCCGCCCGAGCCCCCCACGCTCCGCACCCCGCAGGCGCCGCGGGACTCTGACAGGGGTGTTCAGGGGTGTTTTATATAGCGTTTCAGTAGATGGAGGCAGGCGCGCCAAGGATATGAGCAACGCTCATAGCTCCACGCAAAGACGCGATCGCGCTGTTTAGTCACTCGCGATCTCTAACGGAGAGAAGTACTGTGAAACGATGCGACAAAATTACGTGAAAATGCCTTCATGTGCGGTAATAACTGGCCGTGCAAGAAGCCAAGTACTTAACTTAAACAAAGGAAGCGGTTCTTTTCATCAGTAAGCAAACTACGATGTTTGAGTTTAAGTTCAAAACGTGTTTGCTGTATGAAGTGTCCAACCTGCCACTATAGATTAGTTTTGAGAGGTATGGCAATACTGATGCGATGTTGTGTTGTTGCAGCGGCGAAGCGACCTCCGGAGCCGGAGCCGGCACACGACGAGAAGAAATCCAAACGAGACAAAAAACCCAAGAAGAGAAGGTAAACATTCACACTTAGTCACAGAAGAAAATAATAGTACTAACCCTTACAGAAAAGACACTCACCCCCCCGCGCCAAAATGAGTTCCCCGCCCGATATAGCGCCCCACGCCCCGCACCCCGCAGGCGCCGCGGGACTCCGCCGGTGGTGGAGGGGGTGTTTTACATAGCGCCTAGCGCCATTGACTTGTAGTTGTTATTCAAAAAGAAGCAGGTTGTCAAAATGCGTTTTCTGTATGGAGTGACCGCCCAGTGACTTAATCGTGCGATGCAGGTCTTATTATTAGCATTTTACAAGCTGGACTTTTTGAAACCTGGTCATTTTGTGACCTTGTGCAAAATTGCACCCGCTGGACATTTTGCAACTTGGACCTTTTACACCTAAATGGTCATATTTACTGGTGAATTTCTCATCGTTGATTTAATTAATTGATGGCACCAAAATGAACAAATTATTTGTGATCCACCAGTGCTTGGAATGAAGACATTTTGCATTTTTTTTAGTTAATTAACTTAAATAATAGTTAATAACACTTTGAGATAACGTCTGTTACTATTTATAAATCGAAGCGAAAAATGAATATCATTGTTGAACCCGCATCTCCTTGGCTATCCGCTTTTTCGTTTCGATTTATAAATAAGTTAAAGAAGAATAAAAAAGAAATAAAAAAGAATGTTATTTTAAAGAATATTAAAAGAAAGAATATTTGTATTGTATTGTATTTTTAGCCTGCCCAAAGAAATAAAAAACCTGCTCTGGGGGCGCCACGTGTATACTTTTATGAAAACGGCAACAATTTTTCTTATAAAATTAGTTCCATTGAAATTCCGCAATATGGCGAGGTTTCTTATTTCTTTGGTCGGGCTTTAAATAATGCCTTGTCCCCAAGGGGTCACAGCCGCGCAGGCTCGGGCACGGAGGCGCCGCCGCCCCCTTCCCCCGGCGCGCCGCCCCCCTCCCCCGCCCCCGCCCCCTGGGGCGCCCGCAACGGCTCGCACGAGCGACGCCGCAACGGGTGTCGCAGGGACAATGTCGACCATTACGCGGCGCTCGCTAGCAAGATACCGCAGGCTGGGACCAAAAAGGTAACGTCCTTTATCATCATCATCATCTCAGCCAGTAGACGTCCACTGCTGGCCTGCTGCCTCCCCCTGTGATCTCCACAATGATCGGTCCTGCTTGGCCCGCATCCAGCGGCAAACAACACCTGAACCAGATCGTCGGTCCACCTTGTAGGGGGCCTGCCCACGCTACGTCTTCCGGCGCGTGACCGACGTTCAAGAACCTTTTTTCCCCAACGAAGATGGGTTTAGCGGCCGTGTAAATGATTCTTATGTGTGCGTGCGACGATTCGGGCGCAGGGATCGAAACCGGTTTTGAAATCCCTGTTAATATCGTTCGAAAAACAGATATAATTCCTTTCCCCAATTAACCGGCAATAGATGGAACTTAATAAAACAAACCAAAAATATTCTGGCTACCCGGTTTTTGATAAAGAACGGCATGAAACCGGTTTCAATCAGTTTTGTAATTATTAAAGTAATTGTTTTTGCGGCAGGCGAAGGCCAGGGCTGCCGGTTGCTTTGCATATTATGTTCCCCCAGGACTAAACCTACCCTTAGTGATCTTAGTTACAGCTACAGTCGGATAGGGTTTGAACTAGCGTGATTTAACAAGTGTATGAAAAACCAGTTCCGATCCCTGTTCGGGCGCTCTTATATGGAGAGCATGGTCTAAGAAAACAAGGTCTAACCACTAGACCACGTGACTGACAAAAATCTACGTCATCTTGCGCTGTTCGTCCTTGTCGAATGCGTGTTAATAGACAAGGATGAACAGCGAAAAATGACGAAGGCTCGTGTCAGTCACGTGGTCTAACGGTTAGACCTTGTTTTCTTGGACCATGATGGAGTGCAATTACTAGGTATCTTTCTCCTGTGGTACTAGCGCGTGTGTGTGTGTGGTTACGCAGGTGAAGACGACGCTGGAGCTGCTGGAGCAGATACAGTCGCGCGGCGTCCCCCCCCGCCCCGCCGGCGCGCCGCTGGACGACGACGTGGTGCTGGTTGAAGACAACGACGGTAACAACACATCAACACACCCCACCCACAAATTACATATAGCGGCGGCCCTAGACAGATGGCCCACTCGGAACTAAGCGCCATATTTTTACGCACACATTGATCATTGCGTTTACAGGCCGCTCGGACCACGCTCTATACAAGCCCGGACCAGGTGCAGTCGTCGCTCTCGCGATTATTAACAAAGTATTGATGTTTGATGTGCTAAAAAAATGGATAAGTGTTCTTATTACTGTTGTAGTGTATTTGGCTGTTTAAACACAACACAAAAATGACGATACACGTTTTTCAAGGAGTCAACCAAGTTTAGGTAGTTAATTTCAAGGACGGCGGGAGTGGACTTTCTGGAAACTTTTTATTTTAGTGTTAGGAAAAGTATCATTAACATTGTTCAGATTTTTTTTACACGCTTTATATTAGCTTCACTTGTAGGTAACTATGTATGTAAGAAAATTTTGGAATCTTAATTTGACCCACTTCCCGGTCTTCGATTAGGATGAGATTTTGCACAAGCTCTGAGTTCTGATGACAATACATGACTAGCTAAGAGACGTCATTAGAAATCCAATATGGCGGCCTCTCCAAGATGGCGGACTGGCTGTTTGAAATCCTCCCCCAGCCCATAATATAGGTATCAAATAAAAGGATTTGCTGTCAGTAATACGAAAAAAAATAGTCACGTGACTTAAATCCAATATGGCGGACGTCCAAGATGGCGGACAGGCTATTTGAAATGCACCCCCATGATATGGGTATCAAATGAAAGGGTTTGCTGTCAGGAATACGAAAAAAATTGTCAACTAATATATTGACTTAATACATTATTAATTTTAAATTCCAGTGTACCCTACGAAAGTAGAATCCCCCCTCCGCAACGGCGACGCTGACGTGCCGTCCCCCCCCCGGCCCGCGGAGACCCCGCCCCCGCCCCCGCGCACGCCCACCCCGCTGCCCCCGCTCGAGGACGAGAGGGAGTACGCGGAGTGCACGTGCGGGAGCGAGACGGCAGACGACGCCTGCCTCGCCGCCACCAAAGCACAAGTGAGCATCTTAAGTTCATACCATGGTCTAAGGAAACAAGGTCACGTGCTACGTCATCATGCTGTTCATCCTTGTCTAGATGAGGAGGAGGGAGGGATTCGACAAGTATAAACAGGTTTTTTTTTATTGACCTATGCTTGTGTCGAGCAGTGGACGTCTTTCGGCTGAAATGATGATGATTATGAGGGGTGTGTAATATATGATATAAATTTAGATAAACTAACGTTCAAGTGCTATAATTTTATATGATCTAAAAATATTTAGTATAACGATTCAAATGATATAATGTACCATTAATATAATTTTATTTAGCATAATTTCACTTGGTATAACAGTTATTTCATATAATGTTCATATTAACTAATAATTATTTGTCATAACGGACAATTTATATAAAATTTAGAAGACATAATAAACTTTTTGTATAACGCCTGATTTGTACTCAAAAGTAAACGACCGCAGATACTTTGTATTTTTTGACACATGCAAGCATCCAGGCATGCAAACGTGCGAACAAGCAAGCATGCAAGCAATCATGCAAGCAAGCATGCAAGCAAGCAAGCAAGAAAGCACGCAAGCAAGCAAGCAATCATGCAAGCAATCATGCAAGCAAGCATGCAAGCAAGCAAGCAAGAAAGCACGCAAGCAAGCAAGCACGCAAGCAAGCAAGCACGCAAGCAAGCAAGCAAGCATGCAAGAAAGCATGCAGGGATGCATACATGTCAACCTAACCCGAAGGGTATGGCGGAATCGAGTGGGCTCGCTACGCTCGCCGCACTCGTTTTCGCCATACCCTTCAAACCTAACCTATCCAAGTCGGTGTGCCCCGGATTTCCGTGCTCGCTACGCTCGCACCCGCCCTGAATTACGGTGCCCTAATTTAAATTGTACTTTAATATAATAATTATGTTTATTTTTCAATAAAAATAATCTGGCATTTTATATCAAATGATCATTATATCTTATGATTATTAGTTGAAATAAAGGTTATGTGACACGAATGTTATATGAAATGAGTGTTATACTAAATGTTTTTATAAAAACTGAACTTTATACCAAATGAACTTTATATGAATTAAAATTATAGCTTATAAACGTTATCCCAAATGAATGTTATATGAAAATAACGTTATGTCTTTTGAAATTATATTATCTGTTTTTATACGAAATGAACCGCACCCGATTATGAGGATGTGTCGAAAAAGTACGACCGATCAAGCTTCACCGAAAACTTCGTCGGAAAGTTCACGACGATGCCTGGTTTGCGGAACTAGCTCTTCGAAGAGAGAGACGCCACCAAGTTGACGCAGCACTGCCGTCAGGCGCTTTTATCTGGGGAGCGTGCGGAAGATCTTGTCGCTCCCGTATAGGCTTGCACAGCCATCAAAGAAGGTGTTTCACACCCACTGTTTAATTCGTCTGTCATAGACGTGTAAGGCCAATGATTGATTGATGAGGATGTGTCGAAAAAGTACGACCAATCAAGCTTCACCGGACTTGCGGGGGAGCAGAAGACTCTACCCCAAAAAAAATCATATACCAACGCGTCTAGGGGCGGCTCAAGGGAGCCTCGGACCACGGTCTAGCGCGTTGATACTGAAAAACATCGTGAAGGAGACGACGACGCCTGAGGGGCTCCGTCTGATTATCAATTTTGATTTTGGTTATGGCCGCGCCCCCGCCGGCGGGTACGGGCGGGTAATTGGTACCTGAAGGGTATTCGCTACCAGAAGGGCATTCTGTTAGGTGTAATCTAAATTCTTTGGCTGCTTTAACTGCATCAGTGATTTCGTCGTCAGGTTCGGAAAGGAAGAGATGAACAGCATGATAACGTAGACTTGTGTCAAGTCACGTGGTCCGAATGACTATCAGCTCTTTTCTAGTTGTTGAAAAGATCATGTAACGGTTTTGTATCGGGGGTTATTATTTTTTTTAATTTAGTGTTATTAGCTAGATAAATAATGTACTTTTTGTTGTAGGTGTTACCAATCCACGTGTCGGCGCTGCACCACGCCTACCTGCCCGGCATCAACGGCACGCGCGCGCCGCTGCACCCGCACCAGTTCGCCGTCAGGAAGCTCACGGATCCAGAGAAACCAGACTTATTCACCAGTGTCGTTCCGTTATACAAGTACTCTGATTACGCGGACGATTATTGCGTCAAAAATATGTCGCGAGTGCCTCTCTGTACGCATCTGCCGTGGACGGAGTTCGCCCCCTCCCCCCCCGAACTGCCGCCTCCCCCCTCACCTCCCCCCCTCAGGCCCTACCCTATCGATGAAGAAGTGAAGGATGAACCGATGGACGATTCCGATGACTCTCAACATAGCTTAGACATTAAAGTGAAAAATGAAAATACAGAAGTGATAAGTGAATACAAGTGCCCTATAGAACCCGAAATAGTGTCTCTGCCGAAACTGGAAGACAGTGAACGTCTGAAAGCGCCGTTACTTTTGACTGAAGATGTGAGCTTAGGTGATAATGTGCCGACTAAGGTGGACGTAACTGAGGAGTTCAAACTCGAACAAAGCGACCACAGGACGGTAGAACGGACGAAATGCGAGATCGACGGGAGGACTTTGTACTCTATGTGTGAAAACGCGAAAAAATCTGTGCCGTACAATTACTGTCAAACGTCGTCCGCTCCGGTAGTGACTTTGCCACAGGACAGCTATGAAGTGGCCAGTGTTTTAGAGTCAGCGTTGGACACTGTAGCGGCTGATTCTTCAGTGGACACTCTGGGCAGGCCTCCGAGAGCCACCAACTTCTCGGAGTGGCACGAGTGTGCTAAGCTCGGTGATCTGATAGCGCTGCCCTATGTAGTGATCGACTGACCAGCTGTGATGCTCCAGTCCTGTGCTAAGTCAGTGATCAAGTGCCAAATTGTGCGGGGTCAGGTGCGTTTGTCGTTTGTATGTCCCGTGGTGGTTAAATTATTTGAAATATGGAAAGGTGAATGTTAACTTAAAAGTAAGGTTATAAATATTAAGGGTTTGAATGCTTGATAAAAGTATTACACATAAAAATTAAAACACAAATTTTTTGTTAAACGTTTTCACTCAAAAGGGGCCTTGTAAAACGACTCAAGACTGAGTATAGCTTGCATTTAGTAACTTTAACCCTTCCAAATTGGGAACTGTATTGTGATTGCTCAAAACACACCACCGGACTTACAGCGCAAGTTGGCCGGGCACCCGATCCGGTGGACGTTGACCAAAGCTTCCGTTGTCTCAGTTCCAAGTGTCCTTACTTAGGTATAAGATTAGCCTTGTATATACGAGTGTAGATATAAGCTCGAATATGTACATAGATAAGTTAGCGAATGTAGTTAGGACCGAATGAATATTTCCACAAATGTTGTACTCCTAGTGTGTACCGAGGTTAACAATTTAAAGTTTTGTGCCTAAAATGTTTTAAACTACTGGATTTCTTTTTATGTTTATACAAGACTAAATAAATAAGATTAGTGATGTCTTACTTTACAATTTAGCTATCTTTGTAAGTTCTTGGCTTTCTTAGCTCCATCTTGTTGGCATCAGTTGGCTATGCGTGAGATATCCCCACTAAATTATTATTCATATTTTAGAATGCAATTCAATATTTGTGTTTTTGGCTTCTGTCCAAAGACATATATTTTGGAAATTGATGTCTTCCTTATTTCTTTTGTTATCCTTCAACCCTTCCATAACATTATTTTTAATAGATACCCAGCCAGTCATATTTATTTAGTCTTGTAACATATTTTATTTAAATTATAGCATAATCAGTTGCTAGTACATATACGTACTTTAACAAAATTAAGCGCACATTTCTTTTGTACTCATATCAGGAACTAACCGGATTTATAGGATGAAAATTAAAGTTAGGTTTAAACCAATCATCAAAAATTACTTTTATTGCATTATTTTGTAAAAAATAAGAATTATAATAGCATTTGCCAAATCATTTCAGTCTAATTGCCTTTCAAAGCTAAAGTTATATGGAAGTCAAAAATAGTTTTTTTACATGACACTTTTACTACTTACTTAATCCGGCGGTAAATAATACACATTGGACATTGGCTGCGCAAAACGACATCCTCCTTTGCACTAGTGTCAACACGCCATATAATATGAGTGACAGAGACAACGCTCTACAAATTTGAGAATCGATATGTATTACTTACCGTGGGGTATTGCAACTTACTACTTGAGTCACACTAATAAGGGTTATATTCCTTTGGATTCCCACTACCATAGGTTATATACTGGATTGGCTTTTCATTTGTATGGCATTTGTTGGTAAGTGTGGTCTTAATCTTGAATCCTAGCTGCTTGTAAATGTTAAAATCGCGAATGAAAATTCTTTTTGTCGGAGAACTTGTTTTCAATTTGTTTACATTACAAAGTTTTTTAGATGTCTATAGCGAAATGAATCTACCGTAAAGTGTGACTCAAGTGTAAGTATTTCACTCAAACCTTTCTTTTATGTTCTTATATGTTTGTTTGCAAATTTATATTTTTGTTGACTAATTCTGGTGCACATTTTTGTAACAGTTAGTGTCCGAAATAATTGGTGAAAACCTCGAATCGCTATAAAACAATATTTTTAGTATAGCTAGCACTAAAGGTACAGCAAATAATAAACTGACAAAAAAACACTGCCGCTTCTTATGATCTTCAAATTGCATCAACAATGTAAAATTCTAAATAACACACATTATGTCATGTAAGCCGTTTCCAGTGTCTTAGTAAAATAGAGATGTTAGATATTTTTTAGTGATTTCATTAAATATTTGAGTCATTCTGTCACCGAGGAGTACTTCATATACTGAGCTCGCATTGCTGTGCGAATGGTACCTACCATGCTTTTGAATTATGGTCTGCTCACTCTGGCCGCACGGCTTTAGATTCAAAATCGAAAATGGTGTGGGATAGCGCGTCTTAATACCGAAAAGGCCTTTAAAGTGATAATCGCGATTTAATTATTATAATAACACTAAATTAAAAAAAAATAACCCCGACACAAAACAGTTACTTGATCCTTTCAACAACTAGAAAAGAGCTGATAATCTTCAAATGGCTGAAGATATTTTCTTGGATCATAGCTAAGAACACTCTCGATTGTGACACCTTGCAAACAAAAAAAACTAGATCAAAATCGGCGCATCCGTTTAGGAGCTACGATGCCACAGACAGACAGACAGACACACACATCAAACTTATAACACCCCTCTTTTTCGTCGGGGTTTAAAAAGAGCTGTGACACATTTTTTTATTCGGATTTGGTTATAAAAAATACTTGGAAAGGTGCATCTTTTTATCAATTTTGAATTGTTGATCATATAAGATCCCGTATTATTTTTTCGAGTAATTTCTTCTAATCTAACCTTTCTTAGTTTATCAATTTCAATTCAACTCTCACAGACAGGGTGGAAGAAAATAGCAGAAAATCAACTTTATCTATTTAGTTTTTGTAAAAAACGGGCCCAATTTCGCATTATAAAAGGCGGCTTTCTCGCTCTAGCCCTGTGTGATAGAAAGGGACAGATTTGAATCGCCGTGCTTGCCAGATGTGTTTGGACCTATTAAATAAATTTATGATTATTATTTTTCTCGTAATGCACTTCAGTCACGCGCTCACGACATCGTGTTTTAGTCATGTATTTATTTTGTTTTAGGCATCAAAACAATATTTTCTAAAATGGTGGATCAATGAATTGTGATATTATTGTAACTGCTTGTGTGTGTGACTGGCTGGACTAAGTTCCATTGTATCTAAAATATGTTTATCAATTTATTTAAACAAATCCTTATAAATAGCTAGTAGTTATTTTCCAGTAAATTCTTCCAATATTGATAGTATCACTGTTGGAATTCGTACGATAATTATCGTATTTGTACGATAATTTCATAGTAAATACGATGTACGATCCTAATTAAGGGATCGTACGCGAAAGTACTTCTTTTTAAATTCCTTTCCATTTACCCACTTTACCTATAGTATAAAATAAAATTTTACATTTCGTAACATTGAAGCGTCAAAAATCCAACTGCAGCGTGCACTATGTGCATTTAGGACTGTGTATGAGCAAGATAGACATACAATTCTGTATGATGAAAGACGACGCCGACATTATTTTTGGTTGTGATTGAGACACGATTAAATAATTGTAAATACTGCTCTCCCGCCATCGCCCTAAGTGAGTGTTACCGTATTATATTACATGTTTTGCTTAGTATTTTTTCATTACTTATTGCTAATTATCCAAATAAAACAATTTAATTAAGTGTTTCTATTAAAATACACATACTTTTTCGTAATTTATACCTTATTTACAAATTGTACGATAATTTTCAGTAAATACTATCTTTTTAACTTCCTTGTACGATAATTTTCGAAGAGCGCAATTCCAACACTATTAGTACTTGAATAGTAACCATTACTAGTTGTTATGTTGTTTAAAAAAATTCTCATTAATGTATATTATGTCAGCTAGTCACATGCATACAAAGTAAATTCCAAAATTTCTTCAAATATCCTGTATTTTTTTTGTTTGTGCGGTCCACCAAAATAAAATTGTTGTATAAAAAAGGAAAATTCCATACAAAAATCGCCCTGTTGAGTTATATCTTGTTACCGATTGTGATTTATGAAGAGAAAAAGAATTAGATAATTAATAAATAGGAGTTCCAATTGTATATTAATATATATTGCTATATTGAGTCAGAAATATCAAGTGCGAGATAGTTTTTACCCTGCGTGTAACGTAAGAACGACCACTGTACAATTTCATTTTTGTTTCGATTTGTATAATTATTTGTATCTAGCTTAAAGATGCACTTTTATTAGTACAGCAACATTATACAATAATAAAAAACATGAATTTGGGATCCTTACCGTGTTTTACAGACATACAGTTTTACATGTCAAAATTAGACCACTACTTCTCTCGATGGTTAAACGCTTTGGGCGTTTATATATCCGAAGAACTTATTTATAAGATAAATTTATTATAAAAATGCATCTTTAAGCCTGTATTCATATACTATCACAGAAAACGAGACACCTTGATTTGACAGCAAAGTTTCTGTAACAAATTGTATAGTGTTTAGATTTATTAAGTCTTACCCTGTAAGAGTGCGAGCTTTATTTAGTGAATAATACTTTTGAAGTTACACGTGAAACAGTTATTATAAGGTGTTGTGATTTGATATTGTCCCAAGGGTTTTTGGAAACTATGACTGTCAAATCAAGCTTTTGTTTTTTTTTTGTGTGTTCAGCATGAATTGGTACTATTTTTTTATAAACACTTGGCTATCGAGTATGTTTCGTTACATCGTTACATGGAGCTATTAGAATTTACAAATTAATAATACAAATCAATAATATTATGTAGGACGAATTTACTGCCTCGTTTGGGCTCAGATTGCCATGTGTAAATTTTAAATTTACGAAGCAGAGCCTATGGCAGTTAGGTGTGCTCCTTATATAAATATACAACATCCAGACACAAGCTATAGATTCATATAAACCATAGTATTTAAATGAATTTCAAAACAAATAGAACTAAATATATTTCTTATTGTTTTGGAACATATGGAAATTACTCGATAGCGAGGTTTAAAAGTTGCATTTAGTTATGCTGAACACACAGTTACATTTGTCAATACACGGACGCGTTACGCTGCGAGCCGCTATTACGATTGTTGTATGTTGTAACGTCTAAGACTGTTGGTTGGATGCTTCGCCCACTCACTGGATCTACTCTGAAATAAAACTATTAAAAAACTACTAAAGACGAATCTTGCGTTGTTACTGGCAACATTGGTACATAATTGGGATCGTCTATGGTGGCTTTTGTTGGTACTTCTTTGTATTAACAAAAAGTTGTACATAATATTATTATTTTCATGTCTTTTATAAAGATTTATACAATAGGCATCAGAATATTCGTATTGTGCGTTGTATTGTTTTTTTTCCTCACTCAATTGGTAGATAAACTAGTTATGGGGGGCTGTAACTTGTTATTATTACTTGTATAAATGGGAAATGGCAATTGTGAATAGCATTGGTTTATAACAGATTGAAGATAGAACAAGAACAATTCAAAAGTTATCCGCAATGGGGTGTCGGGCCAAGTTATCACAGTGAAAATACGACCGTAATAGTGACAAAAATAAAGTTGTAATTAGTATTAACTACTATAAACCACTTAATATGATATTTCGATTCCAACGCGCTGTTACCGCAATGAAAATACGACCGTAAAGAGAAAGAATAAGGTTGTAAATTAGTCGATTACACGTTTTTCAAACAATCCCAAGTATTTGATGTGTTTGTTATATAATATTCTATATATAGTATTCTGTGTGTGGTTATATCTAGAATCTGTTATAAATCAATTTGTGAATAGTTTTAAGTTTGCTACTTGTTTGTTTGATTTGTTTCAGTCAATTGAATTTTGTTATAGGAGTTGTTGTATGTTGATGCTTTTGATTATATTTGTATTAGTTGGTTAGCCTTTTCTTATTGAGTTTTTGGTCTACGGTTGTACTGAGTACAATATAATTACATTTGCAAATTAAATCCTGACCCGAAAAAAAAAACTAAGAGAAACAATGTAGCTAACTTGAAACCATGGTCTAATAAAAAACAAGGTCTTCTACTCGGACTGTCAAACTTGACACAAGCCTACGTCATCATGCTGTTCATCCTTGTCGAATGCATATTATTCGACAAGGATGAACAGCGGATGACGTAGGCTTGTGTCAAGTCACGTGGTCGGAGTGTTAGAATTTGTTTTTTTAGACCATGCTTGAAACTAATAATAGGGATGTTGACTGGCAAGTCAAAAACAATATTTGATATGAAAAATTTAAGGGAATACTAGCTTATGACGTCACTAGCTTGTATTGTCGGTTATGTACGATTTTTATTTTAAATAACAATAACAAATCATAAAATTGGCAAAAGTCGCCCCAACATAAGTTATACTAGAGTAATTATTACAGATGTTTTATTTCCTACATAGTGTAAGATAATTTATTTTGAATACAGTCAACATTCCTATTAGTTGTAAATTAGACTATAAAAAGAATACGTGGTTTTTTTATTTCTGGTCAGGTTTAATTTTCTTTTTTTTATTTGATACTCAACCGCGTTTTATACGATACTTATGATCTTCTTTTAAGGTTCCACCTAACGCTAAGTAGCGCCACCATGCGTCAAAAAATAATAATTCGCTGAGTAAATATTTCGAAAATCCGGTTGTTCTAAAAATGAGTTGCTTTAGGTTATGTAGAAAGCCATAAACTCCATGCTGTAGTTACCAAAATAAATTAATATGTAAATAATAATAATAATAAAATATGTGGGACACCTCACACACGGCCATCAGACCCCAAACTAGGCAGAGCCTGTACTATGGGTGTCAGACAGCTGATATACATACATACATAATATAAATATTCAACATCCAGACACAAGGCAAACACAAGTACTCATCACACGAATGTTTGCCCTGGGCGGGATTCGAACCCGCGGCCCTTTGCTTCAAAGGCAGGTACACTACCAAATTATCTTCAAACATTTAAAACTAATCGAAATATCACTATCACTACATAGTATAAAACAGTCGCTTTCTCTGTCCCTATGTCCCTCCCTATGTCCCTTTGTACGCTTAAATCTTTAAAACTACGCAACGGATTTTGATGCGGTTTTTTTTAATAGATAGAGGGATTCAAGAGGAAGGTTTATATCTATAATACATGCATAATATACTCAAGAATAACCCACAATAACCATTTTCCCGTGCGGAGCCGGGGCGGGTCGCTAGTATTATATAAATAACGTAGTAAGTTGATGGTTTATACATAATCCTAGTGACCTATTTTCAAAATGAACCGGTTTTTTTCAATGTTTTTACTCAAAGAATAAATTATTTTTTTAAATATGACGGCGCCACTTGCCTCAGGAATACACCAGGAACATTAACTGGTAGTTTATACGCAACATAGTGGTAGTACTGAACAATTTTCCCTAAGGAACATAGCTTGAAATCACAAAATTAAAATTCAACTTGTCATACAAAGCGGACGGTCACATGACTGAAAAATTAATATGGAAATCTCAAAATTAAAATAAGGCACCTATTTAACTGGCGACAAAAGACAAAAGAAAGGGACGCAGTTATGCGTTAGAATGTGATACAAATACACCGCGCTCACTCTTGCGCATAACTGCGTCCCTTTCGTCTTGTCTTTGACTACCGTGAAATACCAGCCTGTAACTTTTTCAGTCACGTGACCGGCCACTTTGTATGTCAAGTTGAATTTTAATTTTGTGATTTTAATCTACGAGTAGGTATGTTCCTTAAAATCAAAATTGAAAATCAGAGACGGAGCCCCTCAGGCGTCGTCTCCTTCTCGATGTTTTTCAATATCAACGCGCTAGGTCGTGGTTAAGCCGCCCCTAGACGCGTTGGTATATGACTTTTTTGGGGTAGAGTCTTCCGTGTGAAGCTTGATTGATCGTACTTTTTAGACACAAGCACAGGTCAATTAAAAAAAAAGAGTATGTTCCTTAGGGAAAGTGGTTAAACAACCAGTTTTTGACGGTGTGTGGGCTTAGAGACGTGTGTAGGGCTGTGTGAGTGGGACCAGTGAGTGGGCAGGCCTTAGCGCGTAGCGTCCGTAAGCTTGATACCTACAGACTGCCTTGTTGGACTAGATCCAAATTTTGGTAAAATATAAAGCAAAATATATGTGTTTTTATTACGATATCTCTTGTTTTATTCTTCACTCTTTAAAGCATAAATAAAAAAATATACCTGTATTACTTCAAAGTGTCCATCAGCAAAATGTCACATTCCGAAGATGTATTAAATCAAAATGTCCTATGTAAAGCCCGACCAGAGAAATAAGACACCTCGCCATATTGCGGAATTTCAATGGCACTAATTTTATAAGGGAAATTGTTGCCACAGTCGTAAAATTATACACGTGGCGCCCCCAGAGCAGGTTTCTTATTTCTTTGGTCAGGCTTTACCTGTATTACTTCAAAGTTTAGTGACTATTAGCAAAATGTCACATTCTCAGAATGTCTTAGTATCAAAATGACCTTTTTTTGGGATGACCACGTAATATAAAAATAAAAGATCGTTAAATCAGTTAATAAAATGTATTAATAATAATAAAATTACATTCCATTTATACACAATTTTGTCACTTACAAAGGCACATTTACTTAAACTATAATATCAGTAATGGCACTTGTTAGATTCGCGTTTTAAATAATAATACAAATACAATAATATTTCCTGCACTGAGATACATTTCAAGATAGGCTTAAGCCCCTCGGTATGGCCGTGCGAGCTGCTAACGTTTTATTCTGATTATGAACATAAAAATATGTCAATAACAATATAAAATACCTATTTATATTTTTTGTCTTATATGAACCTAATTGATTAATTTTCATTATACGTATTCATAGATAAAATCTTGAACACTTTCATTAACAATAATGAATAATCAAGACGACATAAATACGTGATGTTATTTAGACATTTTAATATTCTAAATCAGTATAACTAAATCAGATTCGATTAATTTATTAAGTACTTGCAAGTTAATATTTGTAGTACTTTCAGTCTAAGTGAAAAATATATTTTTTTGTCGATTTCGCACTGGATTCGAACCTGCGACTCAGCAATTCAGGTTCACGGGGCACATTTTCAAAATATACTAAGTAGGTACCAAGTTTTGAAGAAAATATTTGACTTCGATCCTTTTTTAAATTATGTTGTTTTGCGAATATGATATTATGAGAAACAAATCAAACGAAGTTGACCAAATATTTTTTCTCGCCTCGACCAAAAGTTCATTATAATATAGATATTTGGAAATTAGTAACCAATGAACTTGCAAGCTCTCATACACTTTACACGAAGAAAAAGTATTGAGACTTTCTTTTAAAGTACTTATTCTAACAGTTATCATAATGGCACGATGGAAAATTAATTTATTCGGAAAAAGATCGTAAGATACGTATGTTCTTACTATTGCATTGCACAGCCCTCTAACATGCCCGGTCCACGCGTGACAGACATAATTTTGTCGTGCGTATTATCTTCTATCCTATTGGAGAATATTTCAATACGGCGGGTTTCTCGCAACTTTTTGACAGTTAAATGTGCGACAAACTTTTGTCATAGCACTTCATGTTACGGGGGCTGTTCTGTAGATTGCTGTCACAAACTTCGCAAATATATAATCTTCTCACAACAACCTTACATTAAAATAAAACTAAACCTAATTTACATTACTCCAGTTTGTACTTACATTATTTTTGCGAATTGTACATTTTGCTTTTTGTACATTATGCTCCGAAGGGAGATTTTCAAACAAACTTTTTGAATTTTTGAAAGTATTTTTGTATTTAATTTTCGCTTAGATTTAAGTATAAATATGTGTTTGTATGTACTTACATACATACGTACACGAATAGTTAGTTACAATAACATAACAGGAATAACGTAAACTTAATTTCGAATACCAGTAAAAGTTACGTCAACATTTAATAGTATTCTTATTCAGAATATAAATTCTACAGACCTTGTTTAATTTTTTTATTAGTTACAAAATATTTTTTATTAGGGAAGTAGAACTTTGAAAATTAGATTATTACATAAATTTAGAATAACGGTAAAAGTATCAATCAAAACGTATAAATTAATTTAACCACCCCAACTTGTAAAGATTTACTAGAAATGTAATGTCCCTTTGTTTCATATAAATCCGCACAAAAGTTCATTGACCTCTTCCTTTTCTTGAAAGTTATTAAAAAATAATGTAACGCCAAAATGTCTGGCAAGGCCACACGTTCACCCCGCCTTCTACCATAGAATATAATAATAATAGTAGGTACTAGGTACTTCTACTACGGTTTGCCAAATTACGTATTTTGCTATAATTATTTCCTATAGTTTTATCATCGTATCGTTTGAAAGAAACGTGCGCATTCTATGCAGGCGTCAATGACCTTTTGTCCGGATTAATACGAAAAACAAAGCATAGTAAGGTCTGTAGAAAGTAAACCTAGTTAACCTAGCATCATGTAGATAAGGGTGTGTCCTCACGTCATGATGACGCAAGGCATAGCGCAACAGAGCGGGAGGCAGACCGGCACTGCCAAAGAGTTTTGAAGAGCCGCTTAAGCGAAAGCGGCTCCCATCTCTCTGGGCACTGCGGTCTTGGTCAATGACGTCAATGACCTTATGTCCGGATTAATATGAAACATAGTTTGTAAGGTCTGTAGAAGGTAACCTAGCCTAACCTAGCATCATGTAGATTAGCTAAGGTAAGGGTGTGTGCTCACATGATGACGCAAGGCATAGCGCAGCAGAGCGGCAGGCAGACTGGCACGGCGGTCTTGGTCTCGGAGTGCTTCTCCTTGCTCTTGGAGCCCGACTCGTACTCGTACATGCCGCGCCCTGATGCGTACGCGCCGCCACCTTGCATTGCCTGGGGGGTGGGGGGAAAAACACTTCAAATTAAAATGTGTTTAACGGACGTGAACAGGTAATAAAACAGAAGAGATTGAAAATGAAAATGTACATAGAAAAAAAAAATGGTCAGGAAGATGTAAGAAATTACATAGAACATATCCAGATTTTTAGAAAAATCAACAGAAGTAAAAAGAAAAAATCAATTAATCATTCTTCTTTTAATAATCTTTAAATCATCAGTTAAATTGAGCATCTGTCTATTTGAATAATTTACATTGTTTGCCGCCCCCAAATTCTCTAGCTACAGCAATGGACGCATCGATCAACGCTACTCACAGCAGCCTGGTAGCCCTCTTTCTGCGCGAACGGCACATGTCCTGGCGGGTAGTAGACCGCCGGGCCGGCCACGTTCTTGGAGCCCACCGCCGGGGCCGCCCTGGCCGCCGCACCCTCCGAAGACCGCTCATGTGTCACCGCCACTTTGCGTTGGGTCAGCCCTGACGGCTCCGTTGGGAACCGCTGCCAAATAATAAATTTCCTTGTTAGCATGTGTTAAGAAAAAGCCTACTAAAGACTAGACTGTATGGGCTTAGATCCCTTTGCCTTTCCCATAAGAGATAAAAAAACTAAAAAAAATTAAGAAAAAGTTTGTTGGAGCTCAAATTGCTCACGTTGTAAAAGTTTAAGTAGCATAATGTTCAAGTTGCAAAATGTCCAGTGTTATGCAAATATACAAAAATGCAAAAAATTACATAGATAAGTATAATTATTCTACGTAAATGTCGTAATTATGTTTTATAAACGTAATCCTGCTCTTTTTTATTTACATTTTTATTTAACTAAAGCCTGATTAAAGAAATAAGAAACCTGCTCTGGGGGCGCCACTTACGACTATGGCAACAATTTCCCTTATAAAATTAGTTCCATTGAAATTCCGCAATATGGCGAGGTTTCTTATTTATCTGGTCGGGCTTTACATGATATTAGACATTTTGCTACTAAATATTTGGCGATTTGGACAATTCGCACTTAAATATCCTTTAATTAAACAAAAAAAAATTCTGTAGGTACGTTTTGTACTTCCTTATAAAAGTTATTGTAGAGTTTGGCTATTGAAAGTAGACAATGAAAAAACGCGGCAAAATTGTAAAAAAATCATCGTGTCGTGGCAATCCTGATTCTATGGATTTACCTAATTTGATAGTGTCAGTACAATGTTTTCCAATTTCATCGATTTTCTACTTTCATTAGTCAAACTTTTAACAAATGCAGTAAGAGCTTACCGCTTCAGGGAAGTCAGCCAGCAGTTCGTCCAGCTTCTTGGGGGGCTGCTGCGTGCCGGGGGAGGGGGTGGAGGGGCGCGGGAAGGGGGCGGCGGGGCCGGAGGGGGGCGCGGGGCCGAGGGAGGAGGGGGGGTAGCGCTCCGAGGTGTTGTGCGACGAGTAGGTCGTCTCCGAGTACTTGTAGCTTGTTGGACCCTGTACACGAAAATAACATCAAATAAATACCTACACCGTAAAATTTGACCGCATAATACGAATTTGCCGTGGGCGGGATTCGAACCCGCGACCCTGTGTTTCGAAGGCAGAAGTATACGTATAAGTAGGCTACGGGGTCTTCAAAGTGATATTCATTATTTATTTCTAACTCTTTTCAACTATTATTAGTTTTAATTATGTTGATAATGTTTTATACTAGCTGCATTGCGTAGCAACCCATGCGGTGTGTCCTGAGTCCTATCTCATACAGTTCCATATATTACAACTCAGTGGTACTCGAATATCTGTGCAACGCATGCTGTGTGTCCCGTCTCATACAATTCCATACATTACAACGCATGCGGTGCGCCGTCTCATACAGTTCCATATATTACAACTCAGTGGTACGTGCACGTCTGTCTACGCAACGCATGCGGTGTGTCCTGTCTCATACAGTTCCATAAATTACAACTCTGTGCTCCAGCCCCCGTAACATGAAGTGCTATGACAAAAGTTTGTCGCCCATTTAACTGTCAAATAGTTGCGAAAAAGCCGCCATATTGAAATATCCTCCAATAAGATAAGAGAATACGCACGACAAAATTATGTCTGTCACGCGTGGACGGGCATGTTAGAGGGCGTTTTACTCACATATCCGTTGTGTGGCTCAGCATTGACCGGCAGCAGTTTGACTTCATTGGCCGGAGTGGGGTACACCATACGCTCTGAGCTGTGGTTGTGGCTGTCCGTTACTGGAACAAACATCGTATGTAACGCTAGTAGGTAATCTTAATTCAAACATTTTTGTTTTTTTTAACATTGAGCATTGATAAGTATTTAATTTAAATAATAATATGGTATCACTACATAGTATAAAACAAAGTCGCTTTCTCTGTCCCTATGTCCCTATGTCCCTATGTCCCTTTGTACGCTTAAATCTTTAAAACTACGCAACGGATTTTGATGCGGTTTTTTTAATAGATAGAGGGATTCAAGAGGAAGGTTTATATGTATAATACATGCATAATATACTTAAGAATAACCCACAATAACCATTTTCCCGTGCGGAGCCGGGGCGGGTCGCTAGTACCTAATAAACTACAATAACCTAATTAATAAGTTACAATTATTTCTTGAATCAGTAAAAAAATCTTATAATTTTTTTTTCTTTTTTTCGAACAGTCCCTGTTAACTTGTAAGCCAGCTTTGAAAAAGAAAATACTTAATTAAATGATGTAGATAGAAAGTCAACTTCACACAACCTTTAAATTCCTTCGCAGGTATGTGCAGGTTTCCTCACGATGTTTACCTTCATAAATGCGAAAATCGAACTTCCGAATAGAAGTCAACTGTCCTAGCCACATTAAATATAATAAGTACGTTACCGTCCGAGGTGGTGATGGTCTTGTACTCGTTAACGCGCATGGTGTTGTTGCAGTGTGAGCAGTACTGGCACCCGCCTACTGTCGGCGGCGGCAAGGCGCTTGTGTTCGAGCTGCTGTGAATAGAATATACTTTATTGCACACTAGAAAATAATCGTTAACAGCTCATATATGTCCCCACCGAGGGGCTCGAGCCTACCCTGATACCAGGATGAATAAGCCTTAGTCGACCACGCTGGCCCAGTGCGGGTTGGTCACGAACACACAACCTTTGAATTTCTTCGCAGGTGTGTGCAGGTTTCCTCACGATGTTTTCCTTCACCGTAAGAGCGTCGAATAAACGTACATATGAATTCGAAAATCGAAAACACATTGGTACGTGCCGAGGTTTGAACCCGCGAACTTCGGAATGGAAGTCAACGGGCCTAGCCACTAGGCCACCGACGCTCCAGAAAATAATATAATCAGTAAATTCACAAAAAAAGATCGAAAGTGTACATTTAGTGTAAGTATACTAAAATAGTCTGTTTTGCTGACATATTCATTCACCATGTATCATATATGGTATGATGACAAAATATCTTGTGTTGCTTATTTTTATACATGGATTTAGAGCGAAATAAAAGATGAAATTAACACTTGTCTCTGTTCCTCACCTGGTGTACTTGTTCTCGTTAGAGAGGTATGTGTGTTGGTGGTCGGCCACTGCTGGGAGTGGGACGGTGGTGGGGTCCTGCCCGGCCGGCACCTCGTATGTGTACGTCTTCACTGTGGTCGTCACCTTGTTCATGGGTGCGCCAGAGCGAGACAGCTGCGGAGAGTGATTCATTTTTTATTTATTTACAGAAAAACATTTACAGCATAACAGCACACACAGCTAAATCGCTGTAAACTTAAATAATATGTACAAACAGACTTAAGCCTGACCAAAGAAATAAGAAACCTGCTCTGGGGGCGCCACGTGTATATTTTGAAGAATGTGGCAACAATTTCCCTTATAAAATTAGTTCCATAAAAATTCCGCAATATGGCGAGGTTCCTTATTTCTTTGGTCAAGCTTTAAAAACTTAAACATTCTAAAAAATACACATAGATATTAACAAACATGATGGAACATTTAGGCACTTGTAAGCCAGGTATTTCACGGTATTCAAAGTCGAAAGAAACGCAGTTATACACAACAGTGAGTGCGGTGTAATTATATAGATTCTTTATTGTACACAAAATAAAATTATACATTTGGTATAAACGGAAGTATACAAGGGCGAGCTTATCTCTAAATAGAGATCTCTTCCAGCCAACCCGTAGCAAATGTGAGAGAACTATACAGACATTGCAGGGACAAGGCTGTGTACTTAATCGAAAATATAATACTTATCATTACACGCACCATACTTACAATACAAATAAAATAGTCATATAAACATACATACTACTACATGTATATAAACACATAAATAATATAAACATAAATACTACTACATATATACATAAACATAATATAATAATTAAGACAATTGTGATAAAAAATGCTCTTTAAGTCTCTTCCTAAATGACGCAATAGATGGACTATTTTGGATACATGCGGGTAGTTTGTTCCAGAGCCGCGCACTGCGAACTGTGAAAGAATTAAAAAAGAATTTAGTGTTCGTTTTCGGATAATCAAGCGACGTGGTGGAACAAGGACGTTTGGAACGAGTAGGAGGGGGCAGATAACGGAACCGGGAGCGTAAGTATTCAGGAGAGGAGGGGTTATTAAGTAAATTATAAAGGAAAGACAGGATGTGCACATCACGACGAAGTCGGATCGGGAGCCATTTCAACTTGGCGCGAAATTCAGAAATGTGGTCATATTTTCGCAAACCGAAAATGAAACGTATGGACAGGTTTTGTAAACGCTCCAGTTTATTTAGCTGCTCCTCAGTTGCATCCAGGTAACAAACATCAGCGTAGTCAATGATTGGGAGAAGGAGAGCTTGTGCTAGCATGATTTTAGTGCGAAAGGGGAGGAAGTTCTGGAGTCGTTTGAGAGAGTGATAAGAGTAGTGCATGCGCCTGCTTACCTCGTTCACCTGTGCTGACCAAGATAGATCGCGGTCAAGTATAAGACCCAGATTTTTAGCCCTGTCAGAGTATGGAATACTCACCCCGTCATAACAAACTGTATGCAAATCTACTCCCACCAGCTTAGCTCTGAGCCTACTGCTACCAATGATCATAGCCTGTGATTTAGTAGGGTTGACTAAAAGACCGAATCTTTTAGCCCAAGATTGTATAGCAGTCAAGTCAGCATTAATACCATCGACTGCAGCCAAAAACTCCGATAAAGTGAAATGACGATATATTTGAAGGTCATCTGCATACAAATGGAAGGGAGAAGATATTACTCGGGAAATATTGTTAATAAAAATGGAAAATAGTAACGGAGAGAGTACGCCGCCTTGCGGTACACCAGCAGATAAGTTCGACCAGTCCGATGTTAAATCGTCAGTCTTCACACACTGCAGGCGACCAGAAAGATACGATCGGAACCAATCAATCGCAGGAGGAGCAACGTTAAGAGAGCGTAGGGAGGATAGGAGTACATCATAGTCCACAGAGTTAAATGCGTTACTGAAGTCCAGTAAGGTTACAATAGTCAATTTAGTGTTATCCATAGCATGGCGTATATCATCAGTGACATTCAGTAACGCACTCACCGTGCTGTGGGAGGGCCGAAATCCAGATTGATAGGGACATAGGAGGTTATTAGAAGTAAAATAGGAATAAAGTTGTTTGTGGACTATACTTTCAAGTACCTTGGAGAGAAGGGGAAGTATGGAAATAGGACGGAAATGGGAAAGGGAGGTAGGGTTAGAGGTTTTAGGAAGTGGTATCACAAAGGCTTTTTTCCACGCCTGCGGGAAAACATTAACCGTAAGGGAATAATTAATAATGTGTGAGATAATAGGTGTAATGTCATCCAGCAGCGGGAGCAGCATATCGAGACTCAACTCATCACTGCCAACAGCCTTTGTGGAAATAGAGAGGATGCATTTCTTAACATCGTCCTCCACGACCGGTTTGAACGAGAAAGGAGCACAATCAGGCCGAGCAAGGTTAGAAAGGAAAGAGATGGATGAATTTTTAGTAGTATCATCAAGCACCACGGGAGGTGTAGAAAAATGTTTGTTGAGTGAGTTAATATCCACGGAACCTTTTGAGATATCCATGGCCTTGCCCACGCCAAGAGACTTTAAAAACTTCCTTTTGACTTCCTTGACTTTAAAAACTAATTATATCTCATTCTAACGCATCATTGCGTCCCTTTCGTCTTCTGTCTTGGTGCCGAGTGCGAGTTTTGCAACCAAAGTAAACGCGTTCGATAGCGAGAGCGTAAACGCGATTTTGTATGGAATTGAAACTACGCCATCTGTAGACAGTTCGCTGAACTAAAATTTCTCCATACTAAATGCTCGTTTACGTTGTAGTTATCGAGCGCGTTTCGTGAGTAAAAAACTCGCACTTGGCACTCTGTCGCCTTTGAAATTAGTGCCTAAACTAGCTTGCTTATCGAGTGGCCCACCCTATAAAGAAAAGGAGGTTACCAGGCCTCCGTCACTCTATGTACTTGCGCGCTATAACTACCTCCCGCCCGGCCGAGCGGTCTCGGGCCGACCCAGGACCAATTCCCCATTGTCTAAACGTGTGACGTAGAGTGGCGCAATACAAGAGAGAGAGAGAGATGCAGCAACTACTTCTGCACGCCTAGCGCCCTGCGATCTGAATTGCACTTTATTATAACGGAACTAGAGTTGCAATTTATATGAATGATGTCGCCTAGTGCAGCTTCTGTAGGGAGTACTATTTGGTATTCTGAGGTTACACTCACCGTGCCAGTGGCGGTGTGGCAGTGCGAGCAGACGGCGGGGGGCACGGCTAGCGGCAGCGCGGGGGAGACTTGAGACGGAACCACGCGCGACTCTGCAACACAAACCACCTTATAAACCCTCCTTCCGAGCTCCAACTTGTATGTCGTTTGTTGTTTTTCTTCTCCCCGTACACTTCGGGGCTTGTGTAACGAAAAGTAACGTCAGCAATATTACTGAAAAATACTTATTTCACTCGAAATACCCGTCGAAGATGTTAAAAATAAGGAACGTAGAACTCGACGGCCGAATCACCCGTCAAAAATGGTAAAAATAATTAATGTGGCGATTCGGTCGCCGCGTCCGAAACTCAGCGGCCGAATCGCCCCACAAGCCCACTCCGGCCCGCCCCCTGTTGTGGCCATGTTGGCGCATAGAATGTATTCGAGGTGTCTTTTGTAGTACTTGTACGTAATTCCACAGAAGACAGCCAAATTGTGAACTCACCTCGACGTCGAAAAGTGATTTGTAAAATCTTACTTCAAATAAAAACTTTTTGAACTTCGAACTTCAAAGTGAAGACGAAGAAGAAGACGTAGTGTGGGCAGGCCCCCCACTCGGTGGACCGACGATCTGGTTCAGGTGTTGTTTGCCGCTGGATGCGGGCCAAGCAGGACCGATCATTGTGGAGATCACAGGGGGAGGCAGCAGGCCAGCAGTGGACGTCTACTGGCTGAGATGATCATGATGATGATGAGCTACTGGACGGGGCTTTCACCACTACTAATTAGCTAGTGGGTTGCGAGGTTAGCCTACCTCACAAACCCTGGTGTCAGAATCATTGATTCGCCTATGACTTCAGTACCCCTACCATGAGTTGATAACCAAAGTAAACGCGCTCGATAGCGACAGCGTAAACGCGATTTTTTATGGAATTAAAACTACGCCATCTATTGACAAGTTATCTGAAGTAAAATTTCTCCATACTAAATGCACGTTTACGTTGTCGATATCGAGCGCGTTAAGTTTCGTTAGCAACTCATGGTAGGGGTACTGACATGTCATACGTAACGACTACATCTGTACCACGTTAGCTACCACGGAAAACGGACATCATCATGAAGGAACATTCAAACTTTTGTACTAGGTACCGTACATAGAAACGTCACCACGAGCGAGCTCCAACTTCTATGTGGTTTGTGTTTTGTTTTTCTAACCCCGCCCGCCCCCCGCTGCCGCCATATTGGTTGTCCACCTGTTGGGGATACCTACATACATGCATACATATCAGAGGTGTCTTTTCTGGTACTTGTACGTAATCCTCAACGTGAAGGATTCTTCGCCTGGAGCTTTACTCACCAGTTTTCTCTTCCCTGTACACCTCCTGCTTGAGATGCGCGGCGCGCGTGACGGCGGGGGGCGGCGGGCTGGAGCCCCACGAGGTCTCGCGCTCCCTCACCTCCTCGTGCTTCAGGGTCGAGTAGCCGCTCGACGGGGCCTTCACTGGCGTGCTGGATGATGCAATTCAAGTATTAAAGGATAATGGGTAAAAGCGTACCCAGACACAAAGTTAATTGTAGCATTATGAAATACTATAGCGACCCGCCCCGGCTCCGCACGGGAAAATGGTTATTGTGGGTTATCCTTAAGTATATTATGCATATAAACCTTCCCCTTGAATCATTCTATCTATTAAAACCGCATCAAAATCCGTTGCGTAGTTTTAAAGATTTAAGCATACATAGGGACATAGGGACAGAGAAAGCGACTTTGTTTTATACTATGTAGTGATATCGGTCTTTATTGCCCGTATGGAGTACTTTAATATCATTGATCTCAACTACAATCCTTATTTATAAAACACACTCTGATTTAAATCAATGCGCATTAAGAATTCATGGAAAAATAAATAAATAACAATGAAAATTCAGTTCTCCTAATGAACATAATATCTTTTTTCTCCAATCGAATTCAGACATTCTGTCTTGGGTTAATCAGACTACTCCATTAGGGCTACAAAACCCGACATAATCTCATAATGCTACAGTTTTTTTTTTGGGTACGGGACCCATACAAAATTACCCATTATCCTTTAAAAAATAAAAAACCCCTTTTTTAACCCCCGATGAAAAAGAGGGGTGTTATATGTTTGACGTGTGTGTCTGTCTGTCTGTGGCATCGTAGCTCCTAAACGGATGCGCCGATTTTGATCTAGTTTTTTGGCTTGCGAGGTGTCACAATCGAGAGTGTTCTTAACTATGTTCCAAGAAAATATCTTCCGTCATTTTAAGATTATCAGCTCTTTTCTAGTTGTTGAAAGGATCAAGTAACGGTTTCGTGTCGGGGGTTATTAAATTTTTTAATTTAGTGTTATTTACGACCAATCTAGCTTCACCGGACTTCACCTGAATTAAAAACCCCGCAAAAACAGTTACTTGATCCTTTCAACAACTAGATATGAGCTGATAATCTTCAAATGGCTGAAGATTTTTTCTTGGATCATAGCTAAGAATGTAGATTGTGACACCTTGCAAACAAAAAAAAAACTAGATCAAAATCGGCGCATTGCGGAATTTCAATGGGAGAAATACCTACACGAGAAATATAATTAAAATTGTTGCCAGAAACATAAAAATATACACTTTGTTTCCAGAAACATAAATATAACGATAAGAAGATACCAGCACTATTGAGGACTAAGGGTCAAGCGCTGGACTCGAGGAGACGCGCTGGACAACATTTTTTATTTGTAATTAATTTTTTCTGTTGTTGTTGTATGTATGGATATAGTGTATCAATAATAAAAAATAATTGTAGCAAGTAGATATAAAAGAGATAATCCCAAGCGATTTATCATCATTTTAACATGTAGGTATTAGGTATGCGTAAGACCTTCCATTTCATGAGGGGCCTATCTATGCACTATTTTCTGGCTCTATAAAATTTAACCGTAATAAGTAAACTATGATATTAAATGAAATTATGAAACTAATATGCATATCTATTCAAAATATACAAACTTACCCTCGCTTATAGTCAAATGAGGTGCTTTCGGCAGTGTCAGAGGCGTAGCCACCTGAAAAATTAAAAATAACCAGTATAACTTATTTTGTCATTAACACTTTAGCCTATAGACGTCCTAGGTATTGCTAGTCAAAGATCTCTTCAAACTCTCGCTTGTCTGGTATCCAGCAGCTTTCGAATATTCTCAAGACATCATCAGTCACAGTCACAACTGCTACTTCGGAGGCGTTACTTAAATATGAACTGAACAACTAGCTGTCCGCCCGCGACTACGCCCGCGTTGTTTTTTTTTACTTTTTCGTGCACTTTCCTGTAGGACTGAGATATTTTCCAGCAGTAAATGCTATCTAAGATGTTGACCAGAGATGTAAGGTACCACACCACGCAAAAGTTTATTTAAATCGGTCCAATAGTTTCGGAGATTAGCCCGTATAAACAGACAAACAGAGAAACAAAAAATTTGAGGTAAAACTAGATACTCTATGTCACTACAATCCCCCTGGCTGGGTTTTTATCATTATATTTCTATTTACAGCAAGATCCTGACCCTGGCTGGGTTTTTATCATTATATTTCTAAGTTCTAGGATCAGCAAGATTTTCGAAGTTTTATTATATAGATAAAAATGCTTACTCTTGTACAGCTGGCGTTCTTGGTCCTTCTGCAAGTCATCCAAAAGTGAGTCCAACTCTTCCACGTTATGCGACAAATCTTTTGTCACCTTGCTGCTTTTTATCTTGGAGTAACCTGAAAGATTTAGTTGCTACCGTACCTCACTACTATATTTAGCGTTGGCAGTTTTCCCTCCAGAAGTCTATTCTATCTTTATAACAAACTAGCTTTCCGTCGCTGTTCCGCCCGTGTTGACAGTTTTTCTCGTGGGAATGCGGCATTTTCCCGCGGTAAAAGGCCTATCTTACTCAGGGTGAATTAGCTTTCTAATGAAGAAAGAATTTTTGAAATCGGTTCTGGAGTTTTTGAGTTTTTTTATTACAAACATACACACTCACAAAAATACAAATCTTTCATCTTTATAATATTAGTATGATTTCATGCTAACTTCCTCAATCAAGCTGCTTAACGCCCCTTTTATACCCGTGTTATCTTATTACCTAATTAAATTAAAAAATATAAAACCCCCGCCAAAAAACCGTTACTTGATCCTTTCAACAACTAAAAAAGAGGTAATAAACTTCAAATGAATGAAGATTATTTTTTTGGATCATAGCTAAAAACACTCTCGATTGTGACACTTTGCAAAAAAAAACTGGATCGAAATCGGCGCATCCTTTTAGACAGACACACACGTCAAACTTATAACACCCCTCTTTTTGTCGGGGTTTAAAAGACTACCATCACTTTCATCATTGTGTCGGTCTAACATTTTGTAGCTTTTTGTTATGTTGAATTGAATTTTCATTAGATAAATTATTCAAAAAAATTCAAAATTCAAAATTATTTATTTTCTTTAAACAAATGGTTATTTACAAGTTGTTGGAGTTTCCTTTTAAGCAAAAGATTTTTGCCTGTGCCAGGAAACCCCACTCTTCTAAACAGAGGTAAAGAAAATTATGTCTGTGTTTCTTACCAGGAGTAGAACTAGTAGAGGTTTCGTAGTTGTAAGTGCGAGACCCTGTGCTGGTGTTGAAGGATGGCAGCTCCCTCTCCTCTCGTTCGTAGTAGTACGAGCTCGATTCAGAG
Organism: Teleiodes luculella; assembly: GCA_948473455.1. Classification (NCBI taxonomy): domain Eukaryota; kingdom Metazoa; phylum Arthropoda; class Insecta; order Lepidoptera; family Gelechiidae; genus Teleiodes; species Teleiodes luculella. Next base: position 2,168,681 of record OX419605.1, read on the forward strand.
GACTTCGGCTTCGCAGGCACTGTGTACTCCTGCCAAATGACAATAAATGGTGGTGAATATGACTCTCAGTAGGCCTACTATATAAGTTGCGACAGGCTCGAGAAGCTGTAAACGCGACATATTGACAGAACTGTTATGGCTCTATGTCACTATGTCGCGTTTGACTGCTTCTCGAGCCTGTCGCTACTTACATAGTAGGCCTACTGGAGTAGACCAAGGATTTGGTAGCGCAAAAAGCTACTGATTAGGTATAGCTAGTTTCGAACAAATGGTTGCAACGTGGGCTTTAAATTTTCAAGAAATTTGAGATCTTACCTCACATCTGTCTGATCTTAACTTTAATTTATTTACTTTAGTTCTTAAATTTAAATTAAACTTCTTAAATTCTCGGAAGAACGTAGTGTGAGCAGCTGATTCAAGTTGTGTGAGAAATCAAGACTTTAAAGTTTTCGATTTGAAAAATAGCAAACTATCACATACCTACTACTGTACTACTACTATAATATGTTAAAAAAAACAAAATTAATCAAGTCTAAAGCTTTTTCGCATACTACCAACATCTACTTACTATTTCAAATTTCTAATAAACTAAGAATTCATAAAATCAAATTTAAAAATTAAAAACACCCGCCTAAACACCGTTACTTTATATTTTCAACAACTAGAAAAGAGCTGATAATCTTCAAATGGCTGAAGATATTTTCTTGGATCATAGCTAGGAATTTTCCTGATTTTGACACCTAGCTAACAAAAAAGAAACTAGATCAAAATCGGCTCATTCGTTTAGGAGCTACGATGCCACAGACAGACAGATACACACGTCAAATTTATAACACCCCTTTTTTCGTCGGGGGTCGAAAATCAGTTCAATAGTTTCGGAAAGTCAAAATTATTGCTACGCCTACAGTACAGAAGTAGAAGTAGGTACTATGTCCCTTCTGTAGTAGGCAGTCTGCTCAATCAGAAGGGACATAGCCGGTTTCTGCTATCTTCTCTTCTTCATGACAAATGAACCCACCTCGACAGTATGAAGATCCTTGCGGTCATACTTCCCCGACGGATGCTTTTCCTCTTTATATTCATAGTGGTACTCCCGCGCGCCAGTCCCACTGCGCGCCAGGTCTTCCAGCTTACTGCCTTTCGGGATCAGCTCCGATTTCAACATGTCTGCAAGAAATAGTTTATAGCAAGGAAAGGCTCTCTAAGAAAACAAGGTCTAATTAGACGTGACTGAGACAAACCTACGTCATCTTGCGCTGTTCATCCTTGTCGAATGCGTGTTAATGGATAAGGATGAACAGCGCAAAATGACGTAGGCTTGTGTCAGTTACCTGGTCCGAATGAAAGAGCTTGTTTTCTTAGACCATGGAAAGGCTTATAAAGCTAGCTGGCTTAGCTTAGGTACACCTTTGGAAAAAAAGATAAGTAAATGAATTCCCTCATTATTAGTAAGTGTAGGTAAATTATTTTGTTTATGTACTTATCTTTTTGTATAATAGTCTATCTTAGTACTTACGAGAGCCCCGACTTCAGATAATAAAAGTAGTTAATTAATAACCAATCATTGTAAACAGCAATAATAGTTATTTATGATACTAGTGCGGAAAGTATGTGATTTCCGATGAGTGTCATTTTATTCACGAGCGAGCAAAGCGAGCGAGTGTATAAGCCGACACGAGTCGGAAATCATCTTTCGCACGTGTATCATACAAGATTTTACAATGCATTGTGCAAGAAAAAAAAACAGTTATATTAAAAAGGCGTATAAAATGACGGGCTTCACAAACAAAACATATTCGCGCTGAAAAAAACATCTACTGCGCATGTGCAAAGCTGTCGAATCGCAATAAGGCAACGAGTAAAATTTATTCAGCCACGCAAATTTTTAATTAATATTTGAACGTAATTTATCAATTAAAATCAATTTCTAAAGTAATTATACTAATTATAAACGCGTTTATTGAATTGTTATTTTTATTGTTCCCTTTATATTAGTAACAATTGGTAATAAAAATATCTCAAATACTGAAATGTTAGGTTGACTGGCTGAATGACAGGCTGAGCAAAAATTAAAAAAAAACTGAAAAGTAAAAAGCACTAGTGCGGAAAAGTGCTACTTTCCGCACTGTTTGGCTGCCTAGAAAACGCTCCTTTTCGAGCACATGCATTGTAAATATTTTTTTATGTCTCTGTTTATTACGAGTATGATTATGACATGAACAGAGCTTACCAAACTGCTCCCCAGCGTACGGAGCGACGGCATTCCCACTACTGGAGTACTCTCGGAACTCCTTGTGTTTACTGTAGCTTTTCGTCGCCATTTTCTTTTATGTGCTATCTGAAACAATTGAAAGAAACAATTTTTTTTTACATACCTATATGATGCAAAGATGCTTTAATTACAATATACACCTAGTGCCTAAAAGTTTAAGGCTAAAATATCCTCGGACACGCTTGTGTCGATGAATCGACTTTAAGCTTCCCCGGACTTGAGGGGAGGGTAAAGGCGAAGGCTATACCGCGGAGTGGTAGGAGAGGGAAGAGAGAGCAGAGAGAGAGCCTCGTACGACGGCCTGATATGGAAAAACATCATAAAGGAGACGTCGTCGGCTGAGGGGCTTGGCTCTGTCTCTGTATTTAATGTTAAACGAAAAGCGATAAAAACTACCACTTAGATAAAATAGAACTTGGATTTTTAGACATGGCTATTGTATATACATAGTCACATGGTTTCTTTGTTTTGATTTAGGTTGCAAGATTATGAGAAGTAATTAAATGGAAGCATTTCAAATAAATAAAGAAACATGATAAAGTGTTTGTTTAGCAAAAATCTTGATACATATCTACTTCATGGTTTTATGTATAGATAGACGGCTGAAGGGTTAAAATAAAGGTCTCGTAACAGTCAAACAAGAATACTTTCGCACTTATTATAATATTAGTACTAAGTACAAAAGGCCTTCGATAAGGGACTTCTATTAAATATAATATTCTAAACTATCCATCAGTATTATCTAGTAGAACGCCTCGCCTCCAGCTACAAGTCAAAGCGATTAGCGCCATATTTGGTGGTGAAACCCAAGCCAGCTGAGTCGAGTGTTTCTATGTATATAGATATAAGGTGCAGTCAGTATAACATAGCACTCCTGTGTGTGCAATAAAGTCTACTGCAAAAAAATATAATATTATAAAAAATATGTGGAACAACACACAGCCATCTGACCCCAAACAAGGCAGAGCCTGTACTATGGGTGCCAGACAGCTGATATACATACATATATAAATATACAACATCCAGACACAAGGCAAACACAAGAGCTCATCACACGAATACTTGCCCTGGGCAAGATTCGAACCCGCCACACTGTGCTTCAAAGCAGACGTAGGTATAAAGGAATGAATGGTGTTGGCTGCTGCAGTTACAAAGTTACAAGTATCCATAGGGTCATCTTACTCTTTATCTCACTATTCGCTCGAAAAGGTGATAAAAACTACATTCTACATTTTCTACTGCTGGAGTAGGGCCTCGCCCTTGGAAGGAAGTGTTGCCAAAACCCCTATGCTTGCGGGTTTGGGATCGCAGTTGTTGTTGATAGATAACACAGGTGGACGCATATGTTCCTTTAGTTAACTCGTATGACATCCTCAAGTTCATTGGCCACATTGGTCACGTAGTGATAAAGGGATGTCTTCTTTCGTCAACGCATCAAAGGTAGGGACTACTATTTGGTATTCTGTGTCAAAGGTAACGAATGTATGTATACTGTATAGGTAGGTATATACTAAATCCACAGGACGTGTAAGGTTAGTCCATTTCTAAATCGGACCTACACGGCTTAATTTCACCTTTACTGCTACGGAATAACGGCGCTCACAGGGCACAGAATCCAGCCGTATGTTCTGGCTACTGTATAATGTAATAGGAAGTGTGTTTGTCTGTTTCGCTACAACCCGATTAAACCTGCGTGCGGAGTGCTAGTATAGCGTACATCGTTTGATTCTTTCTTAATTTGTCATGCCATTTGCGTGTCTGAATCACCCGGACGAATCAAAATTCCAAGAATTGTTATGAACAGCCATTTTGGATGAGTGACGTAATTAAATACGTGATCATTTTATAAAAACTCAAGCAAGACTATAACTCGTGTTAGCCTAGTCATCTAGTCTAGTACCTACTTAATAAAATCTGGGCTTAAATGAGGGTAGGAAAAAAATAGTCCTGAGAAGTCTTCGCTCTTAATATCAAAGATCCAAGAAAGCAGCAATGAGAGCTTTCGTTGAGCTCGTACTCTGTGGCATACATAGGAACCAAGAGAACGCAGGTTCGAGACCTGTCAAATATAAAAATTCTCCTTATCTTTGTAAACTTGACTGGCTAGCATTAAATATTCATAACCCCGTTCACCTACAAACAGCCTGTTCATAATTCACAAATCCGTCCATATAAGTCTCGTAGTAGTACAGCGGTGGGCGTCTGGTGAATGGGTGACGCAACCTGCGCCCACGCATCGAGCCTGCGCGATGACATTATACCACTCGGACAAGCTGCAGAATATGCCTTGTTATGGAAATATTTCTGCATATTATTATTCAACTTTAATTAGTTAGCATGTTAGCCAATGAGCTAGGCTGATACCACACAACTAGTTTTCTCACCCCACCGATAGCACAGAATAAATAATAGTACTATAGGCGGCTCAATGTTTCTGACACCAGGGTTTGTGAGGTAGGTTAACCTCGAAACCCACACGCTAAAGAAAGAAGACCTAATCTAGGGGATAAGAAAGAAGCAAGAGGTGGTAAATGTGATCCTTCCGTTGATGTAGCTGCGTCGAAATATACTGACTTTAAAAAGCTTATTAATAAATTACAGATAAGAATGATGGATGACCGAGAGTCAGTTGTAGAGACTATGTACAGGGAAGACGATATGTAAATAGATAATTAAATGACTGCACTATAAATCGAAGATGATTAATTAATAAATTTGTCATTCATTAAGAATAATTTGCCTGATGTAACTTTTTGTAATATCAGAACAATAACAATGATCGAAGTTGGCGACGTCGTATTTAAAAACATCAGACTTTGCTATCTCGCTCATGATTGTATAAATTCAGCAAACTGGCGTAAAATGAATTAGCATTGACTCTCGAACGACGCGCGCGCAGATGAACCGGTTACCGAAAACAGGAAAACGTCGAGTCCACCTTGGAGACACCACTTTTTGCTATTTGCATGATTCTAATCTACATATAACACACACATATACATTCAGATTTAGTAGTGCGAAGCTCCTTGCAAAACTCCTTGCCGGCTTATTAGTTTTTTCCGCATAGGCAGGTATTAAGTGTTTCATGGTAGAAACTAGAAATAAGACTCCCTTTTTACACTTTTATTGTAGTTTTTTTTTGTATTTTCTTTCCGTTATTTGTGCTCAATACATGGTGTACTATTAGAGGTACTTTACCGCGGTAATAAGTTACCAGCAAACCAAAGTTGAAGAATTCATGGATGGATGGGATGGGAAGTTTGAGGTCTCCGACACGGAGAATTTAAAGCAACATTTCGGTGACCAAGTAATTACCCGACTACGTTTAAATTATCGGGACGAATTTCTACAGACAAGCCCGGATAAGTTTGGCTTGAACTTCAAAATCAAAAGATTTTTATTCGAAGAAGATTTTACAAATCATTTTCCGTCGTCAAAAGAAGTTAAATGAACTTCATAAGATTTCGATCCCGTCTCACACTAATGAAGAATAAACTCTTTAAACTTCAAAGAGGCGACGCGATATTAGTACGTGTATTCCTCAAATTCCGCGATATCCACTTCTCATCCGATCCATTTCTCAAAAGGTTATCTCTTTACCCTTGACCGCTATTCGTCCCAGCTCATGACATCATCCGCCGGTCTTTTCATTTATTTTTGCAATATCTTCGGTCTCTTTCTTGCACACATGTCTGCCATTTTCTGTCTCTATAGCATCCATCCAGTAATCGTTTTTTCTTGCGATAATTAAACAGTTTGGAGGGGGAAATAAAAGGTCTTTCTTTCGGGTCTGGTTTTTGGCGGTTTGGTAAAGATGTTCACTAGCAATTTCTGTTCAAGTTCTGGATTTCATTTGAAACAACGACTGCGATCCCCGACCCGCCTGTCAAGATCGGGATTAACCACAAAGACATCCCTAAATAACATTTTTTTAAATGATCAGGAGCCAATCAAGATTGAAAATTGTACTAGAAAATCATTGCCACGTTCATAAAAAAATGATAGAGGTTTATTTATTCTTTTAGCAGGTGTGTGTAGGTTTCCTCACCGTAAGAGCGTCGAATAAACATACTTACTTTTGAATTGGAAATTCGAAAACACATGCCGAGGATTGACGCCGCGCGTTCCAACCTTTCCAAATGAAAGTCAACCGCCCTAGCCACTGAGCAACCAACGCTCTTCTACTCCATCACCTATGAAAATACAAAAATACCGACACCTACTGTTTATTTCTAAAGATTACAGCAGGCCTAGGAAGGAAGAGAAAAGCGGAATAGACGTGCACAAACTCATCATATCGTTTTGAAATAGTTAGTCCCAACCACTCCCAACCAGAACCAAGAGCAACGTCGTGAATTCTCCAGCCCCGTAGTATGAGGTGCTATGATAATATCTCACATTTAACTGCGAGAAACCCGCCATATTGAAATATCCTTCAATAGGATATGAGTTTATGCGCGACAAAACTGTCTGTCGCGCGTGAAAGGTGTTCTGGAGTACTGTGAACAGAAGCCAGCACATGCGGTTGGACATTCGCACTACGAAATTCACCCCTACCACTACAGAATAATGGGCACTCTCAAGGTTAACCGTCCAGCCGCATGTGTTGGCTACTGTACAATTAGCGGCATCTCAGTAACATTGAGCTCTTTCATCACTGAACTATGCGTTAGTCATACAACTCAGAGCAAGCCAAATAAAATTGAATTAGCTATGGTTTTAAACTCTTCCCACATTGTGGCTTTAAAACAGCAGTTTAATTGTTCTTGTTTTTTGGACAAAGGAACTATAATAATTAAATTCAAAAGTTCTAAATTATTGTATTCATTATAGGCTCCCTTAGAAACCTTAATGACGTCATTTCATAAGCTGCTCAAACCAAGAACGGCTGTATTATTGATGGTGGAACAGACAGACAAATCAAATGTATTATAATATGCTGCAAAATTTCAAAATGGTTTGATTTTCATTATCGGATAAAGCCTATGTAAAAAGCAAGGTAAAAGAAAATATAGAAGGGTAATTTCTTTTTCGTTTTCTTTTTAATTTATTTGGGTCTCTCAAAACCACGCCATTGCCTGAGCACGTTCGTTCTATATTTACATAACCATCACAACATCCTGTATATTAGACAACTTTTTCAGTTATTACAATTACCTTCCACACTCATTATTTATCTGTTTAACCTTGTATTAACTGGTTGGACTGTCTTGTTTCCAAAGGGAAACGGATGGATAGATAAAGCGAAGGCAATGACAAATGCAGCCTCATTGAAAACAAGACTTGAAGGCAGACGACAAATGACTACGGCGGCTATCTCACTCTATCTCAGCTCAGACCATTGGATAATGCCTGATTCTAGATAGCTAATGAAGATTGATCGGTTGATACTAATGTATTGGTCTTAAAGCTAAGATCAGGAAACTTGTGACACAGGTTAGCGAAGGATTTAGTGACGAGACGAGTCTAGTAATTATTAGATTTTACCGTAGGAATGAGGTCATGTAACGCAGTAAAATGTAGCCTTGTAACGTGGCGCCTTGCATTTTCCATTTCTTTTTATCTTCGTCGAAGTTCGTCCATTTTGTTTTTAGTTTTTTCCCTAGCTCCCAGCATTGACGGCCGATTTTCTGGAATTTTGTAAAATAACTAAATACAATTATCTGTACTATCTAATATGTGCCGTTTATCTTGTAAATAATAAATACCAAACTATTCAGTGTTGTTCTGTGTAATCATTCCTCCATCATCTTCCAAACTACTATTATGCTGCTCCGCTGGCTCGCCTAGGACCGTGGTGAGTCACGGGTGCGACAGCCTTATGTCCTTCCTGTCATCTTTTCGTATGGGTGTTGACGACATTGTAACTACCACCAATCCTGGTGTTCGGGATTATTTGTTTCGCTTCTAACGTGGCTTATGTAACGATCGGCTTCATCTGTTTATGTAGTGAAGATCTGCCAAGAGCAAAATCCTTGGTAGATTGTAACCGGCACCAAAGAAGGTTCTTCCGAAGAACAGAATCATCTATTTTTTTCAGGCAATGAGGTGATACAGCCTGCAATGTTCTAACCTAACCCAACTGAAGAGCGATGTTTTGTTCCATAAATGGCCCACCGGGAATCGAATACGAAACCTCCGAGCGGAGGGCGTCTAGCACTCTACATTTGTTTAACGCTTTTCCCTAAGTTTTCCCTTATGTGTGCAGGTTTCCTCGAGATGTTTTCCTTCGCCGTAAGAGCGTCGAATAAGCGTATATATGAAATTCGAAAATATACTGGTACGTGCGTAATGGAAGACAACGGCCCCAGCCACTGGGCCACCGACGCTCTTCACAAGATAAAAATAGCAACAACTTAGGGTAGGTATAAGTAGGTATACTTACTATACTTGTACGTTACCGACTACCGTATTGGTGGCGATTCTGCTAAGTCACACTCTAAACGTAAAAAAGTCCTTGGTCTTTTTGTTCTTATGGGAATCGGAAAGGACGGGATGAATGAATCTAAATATTTAGCGCAGCTGTCAAATTATCAAAAATATTTAATAATTAAGCCTAGGTCGGACGTGTTCGAATGCACTGTTAACTTTTGGGATCGTTGTTTGACGTCTCTAAATTTAAATTGAAAATCGTCTGTCCCTTTTTGTTCTTAAAGTGTTAGACTTTTTAAAAGTTAGACTGTAATAACTAACATCGGCCATGTTAACCTGTTGTTGTGTAGACCAGAAACAAAACCAGGCCTGTATTCGTGAAGCTAACATTAGCGACTCTTGCGCAACTATGCGGCTGTTGGCTTCGAGATAATACTGAATTTGCTTCTATGTTTTTGAGAGATCTAAAATACATCGTAAGTTGTGGTATGTTTTATAGTAGGTATATTAAAGGAAACTTCTATCAAATCTACAAATAAAATTCGGCAAACAATTATAACGACGAAACGTTTTTCGATATACCGTTCTGAGCTCAATAATTAAACATAAAGACAAAAATATTCTTACTATATTATATACCATTTGTAAAGGTAGGTACCTATATCTTTTTACCCCAGATATAATTTAAATTCAAATAATTTTTTATGAGCCAAAAATTATGAATAAAATAAATACTTACTTAAGTAAGTTTACATAAATAATTAAGATGACGTACCTATATACATACATAGTATACTATGTATTGAATGAACCAAATAACAAAAAAAAACTGTGTAGGATTTAATGTGATTTGATTATTCCATTGGGCTGAATTTGTCATGACGCGATGTTGGCAAACATATTCATCCGGCTCGAAGGACCACTCCGCTACAAGTTGTCCAATTTAATTGAACAGCGTGTAACAACGCCCCTTATTCTGGCAAACTCAAATATAGTGTTGAAAAAAGTACGTTAAAGTACGAACTAAATAAAATAAAGCATAAGTACGTAGTAATTATTTAGTAATCTGTGGTCTATGTGTAAAGCAATAAATTTTTAAATTCGTTTATTCATTTATATTTTTATATAATACTATGTAGAATTGTAGAATGCTAATTTTAGTTGGGGAGAGTGAATTCCGTTCGTGTTTTTTATAAATCATAGGTGCTTCATTCAATAGCAAGCACTATAGTGCTGCAAATGATTTACTTTCTGTTATATAAAATTCAATTCACAAGTAATAGTCGTAGATTTTGGAAGTGCTTTTTTCAAAATTGCTCAGTTTTTTATTTATGTTGAGATATATTATCTGCCGGACTCTGGTCTACAGTGTTTACACTCTACACAATATTGAATATGACATCACTTGCTGCACCGACCAGTGTCACCTCGTCTTTATATGGATATTGTACAGAGGCACATGCGGCTGGTCACTCGCATTACGAAATTCGCCTCTACCACTACGGAATAATGACTCTCTCTAAATAGAAATATTCAGTAGCATGTGTTTGCTACCGTACATTTGTGGGTCAAGTTTGCAACTCAATGTAAAAGACGCAGATTATGATAAGAAACAAATATATATAAAATGGCTGCTTTGTCTTCAAATATGTACAAATATTATTTATTGACACCAGTAATCCCCATAGGCGTCATATTTTTTGTATCAACGCGCTAGGCCTAGGTTCGAAGCTCCCTCGAACCGCCCCTAGACGCTTTGGTACCTACATGACTACTTTGGGGTAGAGCTTTCCGCTGCCACAGCCCACAAGTCCGGTGAAGCTTGATTGGTCGTACTTTCACGACACAAGCATGGTCCAATAAAAAGAAAAGACCAGTAAACAACCACCAGTAGTGTGGGTTTTGTCTACCCACAAAATTTCAATCAAATCAGTAATTTTTTTATACATATTTACAAAAATTTATGTCAATATGTCGTTTGGTGTGGCGATGATCTGCCTCCGTAGCCTGAACAAGACATTATCTCACATTTAACATTCAGAATTTTGCACGAATACCTTAAGAAATTAATTCTAAATAGGATGAAAGCAGGCAAAAGCAGGTATATACGCACGACAAAACTATGTCTTGTCACGCATGAAACCTCATGTTACACGCCAGCTGGTGAGGGTCGCGGAAAACCATATCGATGGTGGAAATGTCAAAGGGCTTAAAGGACAAATCGTCATTTTACAGGAGAGCAGAAAAACGATTTTTATAGAAAAAAGTGCATAACTTTTTTGTTTTTAAAGCGATCAATTTGGTTTAAAGACCAAATTTTATATTTTTTTGAGCTGAACTGTATCCACGCTTTTAATTTAACCCAACTAGCTTAGTTTAAAAGATAGATGTCCTTTAAGTTTCGTACTTTTATGATCTTGTCCTTTAAAGCCAAAACAGACTAAGAAATTAAGAAGTGCTTTGGACTTAAAGGACTGCACTTAACATATTAAAAGGTCTTAAAGGACAATTGCGGTCTAACCATACAAAAAATCTGTCCTTTACACTGTATAAGCAGAATGTTTTGACTCGCCACCTGCATGCTTATTGACCTCTTCGTTGTTTCCAGTTCTATGAAAACCGAACCTTTTAGAACAGAATCTTTTTTTAGCGAATTGTTTACAACAATTATTTCTATGTCACATTCTTCCTGATTCGTGATTTGACTATTATTAAGAACAGATCTTTCATAATGCAGTTTTCTGCTTTATCTCTTGGATTGTCCTTATGTACGTAGCTACATATTTGAGCCACTATAATTTAACCTGAGAGCCCTTTTCGTGTTGCCGTCTTTATAAAATAAATGGAAAGCAAGCATTGATTACGGCACCACATGTCGTTGGTCTTTTGTTGGTCAGTTAATCAAGTTTCGGTATTCAACACCAGTCAACATTTCTTCCCATAGATCTTAACGTTAGCAAACGTACTGATTTCGTGACAATTTAGTACAGCTAATGCTATTCCACGAAGTGATAATGTTAGAATGGGGTACTTTTTTTACCATTCAAGTGCTTTTATCTGAAATTTCAGCACATTTTAAGAGATGATTGGTTCTTTTGTCCTAATTTAGTTGACCACAGTTGACTGTCATTAAAACATAATATCTTTTATTTATTTTTTGTTAGTTTTTATTTCATGTATTTTTTGTAGTATTTTTTTTAGATAAGCAAGGAATTTAATTTAATTTATTTAAAAACGCTGATATTATCGTATTCTTTTGGTTTTATGACCTGAAACCATTATATTATTACGATTGTTTGTTTGAAACCATATATTGTTAGGGAATAAAATATCTCGAAAATGTTTGTGATTTATAGTTACAAAAAGTGATTAAATACAGGTACGCCATTCTATCCTGTCTTAACTTTCTTTTGTAAAATCGAAATTTAACGGAATAATCCAGTCTCAAGTGTAAAATGGGATAGTTCTGTACGTCACATATCACGCCTCCTGCACAAAAAGCAGGGAAAAGCTCAATTAAGGGTTTGACTTTCTGGTCTAGACACTATAATTATAAGTCACATGTCATTAACTTCCTATGCTACGTGTCCTTTAAGCCTATACGTGTGAATACAAGATATGTGAGTTTGGGTCGTAAATATCCATAAATTACTAAGTTTAATTTCTTAATGTCCTTTAAGCATAAAGAATTATATGAAACTGACCTATAATACCAAAAATCGAAAAAAGTGCATTTTTAAAAATTCTCTCCTAGCTCCATTATTTGACATAAAAAAATATCAAATATACAGATCGAAAGAGCTTGACGAGACGAATAGAACTGCATCAAAAAGTGATTTTCGTCAAAATGTCCTATAAGCCCTTTGACATTTCCACCATCGATATATAATTCTTCTAAGTACAGTGTGGTACAGTAGCCAACACATGCAGGCGGATACTGACCTTGAGAGTGCTTTTATTCCGTAGCAGTAGAAGCGAATTTCGTAGTGCTAGCAACTTGTGCTGCTTACCTAATCATCTCGCCAATAATATAACAGCTAGGGTAATAAAATGTGCAATATAAAGTCCTTGTCACCGTCCGAGGCACAGATTGCTTGCGCCCACGCGTTCAAGGCAGAAGTCTTGGAAAAGCCTTAGTCCAGGCACAGGACATTTTAATAAAGTAGGTACACTGTTTATTTGAAAGGTTGCTGTTCCAAAGATGATTGAGTTACCGTGAACTGTGACGTCATCAATATGTGTGGGCTGCACGTGGCTGCACTATGAGATGCGCTTGCGCTTCAGATCTAGAGACAGCGATCGATAAAACCAATTAATGCAAATGACTCGTGATGGCGGCGCTACTGAGCTGTTGACTGCCTTAATGGCCAGATTGAACTTTAGCTGGATATTCAAATTTAGACGTTACTATTTGGGTGGTATCAAATTTATGCTACTCTTGTCAGTTCAGTCTATCAATTTACTGGAAATTATTAATCTTCATGCCTATGAGAAATCCTGTTAAGCTTGATCCGTCGTACTTTTCCGACTCAAGCATAGGTCAATAAAAAAAAGAGAAATCGTGAATGTCTGCGGATGAAAAAAAAAGTGAAGTCGACCAATCAACAATTCATCGAGCAAGTACCTACTATCGGTGAGGAATTGGACACGTAAATAAACTCACATTATATGACTTACAGACCATGACATAACCAGAGATCAACGAGAATTACCATCAAAGGCTGCTTAATCCTTTACAATAAAACGTTTTCATAATGTACGTTTGAATTAAACTTTTTATAGATTCAAATACATGAAATCATATTTTGAATTTAGTAAATGCGAGCTAAGGAAGGAAGAGTTGTCGTGGCGTATTAGGAGGTCAAACAGAGGACGGAAGGCAGAACAGAATGGCGTAGACTCCACCGACAGAAGAGTGCAGAAGAGAAGAATCTCTTCTGCACTCTTCTGCGCTTCTGTCGGTGGATACAAACAGCATATTGAAGAGCTCGCATTTCTATGCGAGCTCTTCAATATGCTGTTTGTTTGCGATAAAACAACCTCAACCGCAAAATGATGAATGATGATGGACTACATGATGATGACGAGGCCTTTGACCACAAAAAACTCAATAACATGGCGGTACAAACAACAGTATAGGTATTGTAGGTAAATGTACTGTTTAGTCATCTGGTGAATGAAGTTGTTTGTTTATAGATTGCAAGTAGGTCAGGTAAACGAATTGAGTATTACCAGTAAAGTCAACACCAGGCAATAAAGCAATCCTTAGAGTAAAATAGGTGATAGAATATATTAGTTTCAATTAGGATATTTCCTCTTGACGCAAAAAGTCCGATTGGCATAATGTCCTCTTCGAAAATAATGTCCGCTATTTTAGTAAAACAAAGAAATTGTTTAGAGTAAAAGACAGGCTTCTCACAGGCTTACTACGTAACATGCGAGAAGCTCGAGTAGCTGTCAAACGCGACAGAGACAAAGTTATCTGTCATAATACATTGCAATACAAATATTCTATAGTGACACCAATTATAAATAATACAAATCAAAAGTGAAACTGCAGTTTTATTGTTAAAGTTGGCAATCTCATCCAGGCAACCAAGCAGGAAATTGAGAAAAAGATAAAATTGCGCGGGTTAGTCCAGAAACAAAATATATTCTCTTAGCATCAGCAACATTGATAATGATTCTTTAGAGTTTCCCGACCGCTCAGACCCGTGGGCGGATCACTTTCAGAATGTCGCCCGCCCACGTGGCTTGCATTCGGCGAGTATGAGTAGAAACGATTTGAGAAATCGCACGGCTACTGACTGAGTTTTTGAACGAAAATTTTACCCTACATCGTTAGATACCTACTAGGTCCTGATTCCGATAAAACGTGTCAACTGTAGAATTGGGAATCCGTAGATATGGTTCGAAACAAAATAATCGCTGTTTTAAGTGTTTTCAGGTAAACCTAGCCTTTATTGTTTTTTACGATAGAAAAACGTCCCGCTTTCGGCGGGACAGTCCCGCTTTCAGGCAGTCTGTCCCGGTGTCCCCCGCGAGACCGAAATTGTCCCGATTTTGCAACCAGACGAGACGCGGGAAAAAATAGGAATAAAGGAAGTAATATTGATTGTTTACTCGAAAGTTGAACAAATCACTTGGCCCTTGGCAGACAGCTTACTATTGGATGTGGAACCCACATAATCTACAACGCGATGAAAGCTGCCGCTGATTGTCTTCCTGCTGACTTCGAGTGTATCATAGTGAAATTTTTCTACATCTACAGCGTTCGAGTAGAACCTTTGAACGAGTTTTGTAATTCTACCGAGACAGAATATCACAAACTGCTGGGAAAAGGTGGCTTGCGTTAATGCCCGCGCTTAAGAGTTATAAAAATGTTTGAGCCTTTGAAAATCTACACACTAAAAAAAAATTTTATTACATATTTCCGCAGATGTCCCGCTCTGACAAAAAAAATAAATGGTCACGTTAGTCATGCTATACTCTTGCAGGAGCAGAGGTTCATACAACAATCCTCTTAAAAAGTTTTCAGACTGTGCATAATTCGAATCCAGAAGACGATAGGCCAGTCAATGAATCAATCTAGATAATGATTTAGCAATTTAGAAAAGAGAAAGAAATGGAAAATGAAGTGGAAATGAGGCACCTCGTAGCAAGGTACTTTTGAAGATATTTAAGACTAGCTTCCCGCCGCGGCTCCGCTCGTGTTAACAGTTTTTCCCGTGGGAATGAGGTATTTTCCAGCGGTAAAAGGTAGCCTATGTTACTCAGGGTGAATGTAGCTTTCTAATGGTGAAACAATTTTTGAAATCGGTTCAGTAGTTTTTGAGTTTATTTATTACAAACATACACACACACACACACAACAAATACAAATCTTTCCTCTCTAAAATATTAGTATGAATTATGATTTTCTAACCGACCCTTTTTCCTTGCGGTCCAATGTAAGTAAGCACTAAGCATATTGCAAATTTGCAACACACCTGTCTTTCAAGGGAGAGGTCAGTGGACTGATAGAAGAATCTTCATCTATTACTAGCATAGATGTATAATAGCAAAAGTTGGCAAACACCTATAATATCATATTTTATGGCTTCAAATATTTAGATACTCAGAGAGCTAGCTGCAGCCAAAACTTGCACTCAAGATACCAAAATAAATACGTATTAAAATAATAATGGAAAAGTACTTAGAAAAGTATTAGATTTTATAGGTCTTTGCTCCAAATTCCTTCTCGTCGAAGGTCGCCCGAAATAGATCAAATCGAGCATAAGCTTGAACCTAAATTTTGTTTTGAATGCGTTCTATTTATTACAGCTGTTTTTTGATTGGCCAACAAGAATAGTCATTTGGGAATTGTACGCAGAAAGAAATTTTAATAATAGTGAAACACAACTTAGGTCATCCATCAGATGGAATAGGATACGATCTTAATGAATCCACTGTTTTCACCCCTTTTTGATCAATAACAATGTATAATTTAAATTAAACAAGGAGAGGTGAGTCAATACTAAATTATATACCTACTAATTATACTGCAATTAGAATTCTGAAAAATAGTAATTCCCCAAACCGTCTGTTTATTATCGCCAGACATTTTGCTAAAAACAAATGACTACGAATCCTATTTACAAAATCACGAGTTATGTTTGTCACCAAGTCATCGTTATGAGTTGCTAAGGAAACTGTAAAATGTTCTCTAGAAACTGTACCAAAATAGATGAGCGGATGTGTGGACAAACGCCTTTACACATGTCTTCCGTCTTTGTTTAACATATCGGCATCTTGTATCTCTATTTCATTTCGCACCTACACAGGTTTCAAGGCGGTTCGGTTCGTAAAATGTTATGAATGACTGTGTAAAAGAATTTGTTCCCAGGAATAAACATAAGTACTAACTAGGTACTTATATTTTAAATGTTTTGTACTGAAAACTTCAAAACACTATGCATCGTTTACTGAAAATGCTATATAAACTGAAATACGTAAATTTTTACCCTACATTTTAGCTTTATTTTCAGCATTTTATCTCTTCAAGATGTAGGTTAATAACCAGTTAACGTTCATTAGAAACACTGATGGTTCAGGAATGAAAATTATACCAATCCAACATGTCTAGTCGTCTATAGATACAGACACTTGCGTATTGAATCATTGCAACTGCGACCCTCAATTCGTCTGCCAAGCGTGGAGATAATGGCAACCTTAGAGTATAAATAGAAAAATTTCTGGGAGATGGCAACATATTCCTTTTAAAGGAAATTCATAGTCGAGATGCAAAGTGTTACAAACATTATTAGTATGTATTTAAGTAGACATCACTACATAGTATAAAATAAAGTCGCTTTCTCCGTCCCTATGTCCCTATGTCCCTATGTCCCTTTGTACGCTTAAATCTTTAAAACTACGCAACGGATTTTGATGCGGTTTTTTTTAATAGATAGAGTGATTCAAGAGGAAGGTTTATATGTATAATACATGCATAATATACTGAAGGATAACCCACAATAACCATTTTCCCGTGCGGAGCCGGGGCGGGTCGCTAGTAATTAAAACTAGCGACCCGCCCCGGCTCCGCACGGGAAAATGGTTATTGTGGGTTATCTTTAAGCATATTATGCATGTATTATACATATAAACCTTCCTCTTGAATCACTCTATCTATTAAAAAAAACCGCATCAAAATCCGTTGCGTAGTTTTAAAGATTTAAGCGTACAAAGGGAGGGACATAGGGACATAGGGACAGAAAAAGCGACTTTGTTTTATACTATGTAGTGATAGTGATAGTGATAGTGATGAATTACGTCATGCCCAATTAATATTAAAACTCGTAAAAGTGTTTCACATTTAGTGATAAATTATTCTGACCGTAGCCTGTTGCTGCAAGGTTATCGCTTTGCAAAAACAAAAATAAATTAGTTCACGTTTTGTAACATGAATTTTAGCTAGAGTTCTGTTTTTAGTAATTTAGGAACTAAAAAAAATTAAAACTAGGTATGCAACACAAAAGGTTATTTAAGAGTCGTCTTGGTACTTAGGACAAATGACGTGATTCAAAATCATAAAATTAATTATACCTATATGCTATGTAATAAAAAAGACTGCTAACTTAAGTCATTAAATAGGTATTTATGGCTGTCTGCAGCATCTAGGAAGTAAATTATCATAGCCTTACGACCAAACATAATTAGTTAAGCTCAACTTGTCCCATTAAAATGATAAGTTAAGCCGATGCTGAAGTTAAAATAAACTCCTAACTAACCCTGTCACTGGAAATTTTAAAAGGGTAACAGAAATAGACCGTGGAAATGAATAAATAGAACCATTCTTTTGAACTGCTCATACCAATACAAAATTACGGTTCTATTATGTGAATATTCGAAATTACAGAACTACCTACTGGTTTTATTTAAAATTTACTATATTGGTACTATAAGCATACGAAAGAATTTACAGTGACTAGTACCAACCAACGTATTGCCACAGGTGCTGTTTACTTTGATGTAAAGTATAATGTTTGTTTACGTAGACGGGTGAATTTCCCGGGACCAAAAATTGCGCGGCATTGATGAAATTGGTATTAAAAAATATAGTTATAATGTTCTAATATTTTTTTCTAGTTAGGTGAAATAGTAATCTATGTGGAGCACTGAATATTTTAATAATAGGATTAATAGATATTACAAAAAAAATTATTAAACCTCGAAATCTTTCATTACCGTGTTTGTCCACACCTCACCTTGATGTGTATTATACCTCATTGTTAAAAAACTATGGGTTGTTTACATTAAAACCTAACTTTATTTGATACGTGAATAGTTAAAGTATTGCTACGTAATACATTTATTAAAATATTTGAACAATGCAACGAATGGTTCATCAAAAGACATTTGTCCCAGAACTACCTTTCATTGCCGTGTCCTAATTATGTTCAAGGATATTGTTTTATCTAACACCTTGTGTCTTCCCATTGGTGTGCTAAACGTTGCTTAAGAAACCCGCCTAAGTGCTCGACGTGGAAGGACGGCCACACGTGCCTGCGTTTTCGTGCTATAAATTTAAGTATTCAATTTTTTTGTTACTGGACATTTTTTCTTTCATCACCGTGCATAGGTATAACTTCTATTTGAATAAGTTTACCTTCTTGATTAAGTATTCAATAGAACATCATTTCTTTTATGTTTATTTGTGAAGTATTTATTACTTTGAATAATTAATAGATTTTTTGTTTTTTACATTTTTTGCCCTGATTTTCATCTCCATGCTTTCATTTCCATGGTTTCCGTGGCCTAAATTTGCTATGGCAATGAAAAAAAAGACACGGAAATGAAAAAAATTTCATTGCCATGCCTTGCCGTGGCCAGATGTTTCATTGCCGTGGCCAAATATTTCATTTCCGTGTTTTACGTTTTCATCGCCATGTTATGATTAGGCAAAGAAAACATCTGTTGGAGCACAGTTCTTTCATTGCCGTGGACACTTGTTTCATTGCCGTGCACGCATGTTTCATCGCCGTGGCACGAAATTTTCGATCTTATGTATCTCGTTAGTTTTTTAAGTTATCTGCTAGATATTTAGCAAGGATATATACATTTTCAAAATCTTTAATAAACGCAGACTTTTTTTTTAATAAACCTTAAGGTAAAAAAAACCACGGGAATGAAGATTTTAGGAGACCTGTTGAAATTCACTCAGACAATAAAGAACATTAGACCGAACAGGCGACCTTGTAGAACTCTGGTTTTATGTAAGAGACATTTTCGCATTGATGGAATCCGTAAATTAAATCATGAATAATAAAATCGCTTACGCAAATTCAGACAGTTATCTAACATATTTTTATTTTTTTTGTGTAGTTTTGCTGTTGTTAAGTTCAAGTGGCCATTACTAACAAACTCGAATGCCTTATCAAATTCTGCGTTAATAGACAATATGATCCAGTTTCAACTCAGGCCAGTCTGCAGACAGTCTATGATGTAATTTCCTGGGAGCCCCAGTTGGCCAGCCTGCCAACAGGTAAAAATAACCTGTAGTAACACTGTGCAAGAAACGTCATAGGCCTACAGATGTTGATCCGTTATTAGTGTAGCGATGACTGGTCGGTCAGGTAACAAAATATCACCATGTCATACGAATCTAGCACTCTTTTTAATATTTTCCTTTCCTGTGTTAATTCTGTGAGAAGTCTGCCAGGGCACGAACATCGGTTCAAAAAAGATTGGTCTTTTTTGTGTACGTAGTAGGTACTAAACAAAGCACTTGGACTGTCTTTTATGTAATGATTATTTAATATGATCGCCTTTCAGTCACCCATATCCATAAATGTTTTCGAGAACACTCTCAATAAGGCATTTAAAATGTTTTGTTTTCTGTGATCAGATTTACGGGCTTAGTTTTAGAGATTCATCTTGTCCATTCCATTCATCCATCGTCTCAAGGAGGTGTGACTAAGTTGACATCTAACACACTTGCTTCAATTGTTTGGAGGACCTTGACATTATTCTCCAAGCGTTTAAAGCTACAGCTCATTATGTATTCCTAGTAAATAAAGCAGTGTTAGAAATGACCTTAGATGGTTTCGTTTGTTGCGAAATGTTAAGGAAAGGATTATCTAGCAGGTATTTTAGAATAATTGCAAAGCTTATACCCATTACCCCAGAACAGACAGACGACGACCTATGCGACAGAAACCGACTTGGATGGAGACGTAGCGAGGGCAGGTAGGTACGTAACAAGGTGGAAGGTGGGAGTCACGGGAAGTCAAAAGGAGTGGGTACTGGGTACCTATCCCAAAACAGAAGCAAATAATTTTGTAGATGTCATAGTGTTACATCTGAAAGATGATCTAAAATAGAATCACTTCTTGAGTTTCTTTTGTAATAGAGTCCTACTTATAATTACCTACAGCATGGATTGTCGTGATTGGGTCCAGAAATTGCCTCTGATCGTAATGACCTTCTTGTCTCCTTTTGGCGTATTCACCAAAATATATATTTTTAGACCATTAATCAGCGTTTCAGAACAGTAGTAGTGTTTACACGTATTACTATTGGCACATAATATTGGAAAGTGATCAACTCCTGGCAGACCGTCAATGAATACAGGCGCCTACTTCTTCAGTCTTCTTGATGTTCCTATACTATTGATTTCTATGCTTTTGGCGCAGTCCTCTTCTTCTTAGTTTCATGAATTTTCAAGTTTTTCGTTAGGAACGTGGGCAAGTAGGTATTATCCTAGCTACAGAATTTTAACAGTTTTGAAAAAAAGGGTGCTCATGTTTTAAATCTAAATGCTTTCGAAGGTGCGATACTGAGATAATAACAATCTTCTCAAGATACACTCTAATTGAAATATCTATCCTATATTACGTATAGTTAAAATTATTTTTATTTCATCCAGTTTTTGGATTTGTCTATCCTCCGAGGCTGCTGTTATCTACACCATCGAATTCCTATTACAAAGTCAAACACGATCAAACTGAAATGTCTAAAGAATTAACCTGCCGAATATTACAAGCCGTTGACCCAGCATTTCACTTGCAACATTAGTATTTAGCTCGGAAATCCTCTTAGTCTTGTGCGTGATCGTGTCGATGGTTTGTGGATGCCCGCCAAGTTTTAATATTAGCGTGTGCTGATGTCATCATCACACTGCCTCACTGCACTGTTTACTCACGGCATTGTTTTCGACAAGAAAATGTTGTTATGCCAAAAGATTTTTCAGTCATGGGCTTTTACTCTAGATGAAGATTGAAAATTTTTCTAGAAGTAGTACTGGTAGCTTTGATTATATACGGTAGCATCGGATAGCTTAACGCTTTCTATAAGCAAATGGTTCACTTTATTCAAGTTGTTTTCTTAGACTTGCTTGTTACATGTTATAATAATAATCAATTAAATAAAAACGTATATCCAAAAAGTACGGAGTATGCTACTCAAATTAAAAGATGAAGAAATCCGTATCCGGTAAGTTTGATAATTTTATCCATAAACACCACCAACACTCTCTTAAATAAATCTTCTGAACGAAGTGCAAGATTTTGCATAAATCCTTGACGATGGTTTTAGTAAACGGTTGGTGACCACCATCTTCTTAGTGAGCATTTTTATTACCTATAAGTAAGTACGTACACGATAAAAACGTGACTGGCTTCTAAGATGTTTTCTTAGAAACCCTATCCAACATAAAGCTTAGTTTTCAATACGCTTATCGCCAAGTGACTAATATGAAACTTCTTAAAAACAAAGAGCCGAGTCGCATGTTTGTACAGCAGCGAATTTAACGAATTCGCGCCGATCTGCGCTGACGCATATAGCCTTGCGGTTTTCAGTGTGTTTTCTTAAAACACTCTCGAAATAGCCATGAGCGAGTATTTCTTCAATAAGTTATTGAGAACAAGGTCCTGATATTAATATTCTTGAATCCTGGAACGGTTTTGTCATTGAATTGAATCATCGAATGTAACTTGGAACTTTTGACTCATAGGCGTCGCGCGTCGTGGAGAAAAATATGGACCTTGGGTTATGGAGAAGGTGCAATATCATCACCGCAATTTTGCGACATTTCGGATATTTTTGCAATCTATGAATATTTCATGAATTAAGTTTTAAACCAATTTTAAGATATTTGTTTGAGAGACCTTCAAATGTATTTCTCTGCTTTAATTTTAAGGCAGGAGTTTCTTGTCTCCTATTGCCAGAATCAGGGTCGTTATTTTATCAACAAGCATGACTATGTGACTATGTGGTGTAAATTAGTAAACTGTGTCACATTTTGAAGACTTGGCGGCCTCAACTACCAACTTCGTCCCACATTAGTCAACACAACATCTGTTAGGCCGTGTGGGACGAGGAATTCGATAAGGTGGTCTGTGGGCGATTGGCTAATGTTGGTTATGACAATTTTTTATTACTTACGACTTTATTGGTCTTTAACATGAAACATGTGATCGTAAAACCCAAAAAGGGTACCTTTTGTATGTTAATGTAGAAATATTAATAAACAGCCCTCGTGGTCGTCGAGCGATAAAACGTCTGCGTTTCGTGACGAAGGGTGTGGATTCGATCCCCGGTGATAGATTCGTTCGGCAAATGCATATTTATTTATAACTAGCTGTCCGCCCGCGGCTATACGCCCGCGTTGTATTTTTTTTTTTTTCTTTTTTTTTACCTTTTAAACCTTCCCTGTACTTCCACGAATATTTCAAGACCAAAATTAGCCAAATCGGTTCAGCCGTTCTCGAGTTTTAGCGAGACTAACGAACAGCAATCCATTTTTATATATAAGAAAGATAAGGCTTTCCTTTTATCAACAATCAATCCCGATTTTACTGTAGCATGACTGTAGCACTACTTGTCATCTTCATCGTCATCATTCCAGTCAAAAGAAGTCCACTGCTGGGCAAAGGCCTCCCTTGAATATCTCCACGACGACGATCGGTCTAGCGCTGCCATCATCCAGCGGCTTCCCGCAACCCTTACCAGACCAGACCAGAAACCATCTTGTTGGGGGCTGTCTACGTTACACTACTCTTAGCACCACTACTTACTTACATAGGTATTATGTATTTATAATTTCAAGATTTTCTGTAGTTTTATTTAAGAAAAAAGCTTTGCAACTGTGATAAGTTGTAGTGTTTCTTTTTTTTTCTGAACCTGCTTCCACTTCCAAAAGATAATATGAAGTACATTCATGAAGTTCATTCTCCTTTTGTATAAAAACATAAAAATTCACAATCCTGTTAAGCTGCTACGCTACAGATACCCACGCGCCACGCTAGACAAAATAGAAAGTCTAGCTCAGTAAAGTACTAAGTCTATCTTCAATGGAACCTGCTTGCTTTCAATATAGCTCTGCTGGAGTAGCATGAATAAAGCTCTGTTCTGTTCACCCCGTTAGCGAAACTATCGTGTTCGTATTTTTGTACAAAGCAATACAATATTCCAGATAGATATTAGGTACCTATTGTGGTTTTTTTTTCCATTATTGGTAGCTTGTATCTTGTATTGAGGTTCACATAAGCCTAACCAGAAGAATAAATAAATAACTGCTCCGGGGGCGCCACGTGCATTTTTTTATGTTTATGGCAACAATTTCCATTATAAAATCTGTTCCATTGAAATTCCGCAATATGGCGATGTTTTTTTTATTTTTCTGATGTCTTTTCGGTCGCTCCAGTATTAGGCCCCAATTTCGCGAAAAAGTGCGATATCCTTATATCTATCTCGGAGAGTTGTGAAGATGTGATACCAATTCAAAAAGAAAAGGCTCAAAAGTAAAAGACGCGTATTCACATTCACGAGAGCTGTATGGTGCAAAATAATTTACCTACTTAATGGAGAAATTCAAAAATGAAAGAAATGATGGCCGAAGATATTGTTGTTTTTGACGCTCGATATCTTGGAAACGAAGAATGATATCAAAATATTTGAGAAAATCTCCTCTCTCTTAATTGAGCATGAAACAATGTAGCGGGCACAGCGGGCAGTAAGTACCTACTCGGCAAAGGGTACGTAGTAGTACCTACCTATTATTTTCTTCTGTGGCTGTAGCTTTACCTTGTGAAAATAATCAAAAAGTCAGAACGAAATTTTCACATTACAGATTCATTTCCAATGTGCTTGATAACTACCTATTCCTGTGAAAGTTTTCTTTTTTTTTGCATGCCAAGCCAACTTAACAAAATAAATAAAAATGTTCTGTCTTTTATCTTCATGTGATTGCCCATTTCGTCGTTTATTTGGTATTTTAATCTGTGGTTAGGGTTACGTATGTTATTCATACGGGAAGGGGGACGAAACAGCCGCGCTATAATAAATAACTCATGTAACGGGGAAACCTTAAAAGGCTCCCAACAAGTTTTCCTTGCGCAAAAAGCACGGCTACGGTGGCACGGCCAAACGACATTTTGTTGACAGTCGCGAATTCGCGATGTATATCATGATACAAGGTTATAAAATAACTCGTAAGATGCTAAATTTATTCATTTTAATAAATACTCATGTTATGACTTACCTACGGCTTTAAAAATAATCCAGATATAACTAGTAATAAATATCACAACTCACTAACACACTCACACAAAATTTGTCTATTTCATTATTTCGCATTCGCACTAATCAACTAAAAAAAGTTTTCGAATTTTCTTCGATCGTTACGCGCGATTCCCGCATACGTTCGCGCGCGGTATGGTTTGGCGCGAATTTGAGATTGAGAATGAAAGATGCGAGTGCGCGGGAAAACGAAACGGAAATATCGCGTTTGGCATCTGAAATAGTCAAACTATCACCATCTCTTTTACTCAAATATTTGTAATTTTTGTTGTACGTTATTTATGCGTCATTTAATTATTATTTTGTTTTGTTATTATTTTTATCACTTTCTTTTATTTGCCTTTATTTATTAATGCCATTTTATAATATTTTTGAATGTTGTCACATCAAAAGTCGAGATGGCGTAAGTTGACATACAAATAGCGTAGAGCTTTTGAATGTCTCTCACGCCCATCATTTTTCGCTACCTACGCTAGTCATCTTGCCAAGCAACCAACCAATTTGTTCCAGCAGTACGTCATAGGTGGCGCTATACTAAGTCAATTTCTTAAAGAGACTCTCAAACTTTTTGTGATGTATTGATAAATAAAAAGATAAAGAAATTTATTTGCAAGAGTAATACAAGGTCTTAAATAAAATTACATTAAGGTAGCATTGTATTCTGCCGAACAAAATCAGCGTGCCTTGATGATTTTTTTTACATCAATAAAGTAATAATAAGTTACCTCTAATACAATTATAATCAAATTTTATATACGAAATATATTTTTATGTACCTACTATGAATGTATAGTGAACCTTCTTTATATTCTAGATATTGTTTAATACTATAAAAGCAGTTTTTTAACAACCAATCTGTAAGTTTGTTTCTAAATAAAGTAATACTAGCTATTTCCTTAAGGTGTGTGGGCAAGTGGTTATAAATTTTCATCGACATGTAGACTATATTTTTGCTAAATATTACAGTCTGGCAGTGTGGGAGATGATATTCATTTCTATGTCTAGTCGGTCTGTTTGTAATTTGGTAGTTCTTTTTAAAAAGGTCAGAATTTTGTCGGACGAACGAGCAAAGGTCTCGTATATATTGGCAAGGTAATGGTAAGATTTTCAATTTTTGAAACAATGGTATGCAACTGTCTAGAAACCATGAATTACATATGAACGAAATATAAATACAGTTCATCAAAACAATAAACAAGTAGATAAACCATAGATATCTTTAAATAAATTCAGCTTCATTTTAAGTGGGATGTATTATATTCGCATGCGTAAGCAGGCACGCAAATGTGCGAAAAAAAAAACTCGATGTGTAACGTATCGACGTATCTAAAAAGGTTGACAATTTGACAATCACCTGTCCTTTTCACGTTCTAATGATCGAAAGGGACATATTTTATGGTTTTTAAAAAGTAGAATCGGGCCCACTTAGTTCGTGGTTACTACTACTACTACTCATAGTAAATTCTGTGGTATTTTGAGAAGCACTGAACCTTTTCGTCTTCCATAAAAGGTCATGAAATGGAGCTACTGTTTTGCAATGTGTGAGTGTGCAAAGGCGGGAATTTATTTCACCCTGATACACTCAGAATTGTTTGTTAACTCATTATAGATCACTTAATTATGATCAAATAAAGCCGCAGATTTAAATGTGTATCGTAATTTTATGTACGAAATCAGAAATTTATTTCTAATGTACCAGACGTTTTACTTTGTGTGTGTGTGTGTGTGTGTGTGTAGCGAATACAAAAGGAAAAAATAACGAACTTTTTAGAGATGTACTAGCTAGTCAGATAAAACCGATATCGACAAAATGTACTTATTTAAATTTTTGCTAGTCGTAACTATACTATACATACATCATCGGTGGCTTCTTTCGTAAGTTCGATCAAGCGTGGATCGTTTTTTCGCACTTGGGAGGCGTAGGTTCGAGTCCCGCCACACAAACTGATGTGAAAAAGTTTTCAAAATAATTTAAAGCCCTTAGCTCCTTCTTACTTACTTAAACTAAACTAAGCTTAAACTAACTAGGCTTTATTTAAACTCCACGTGACTTGATTTTGCATCCAAAACCACAATACAATACAATACAAAATACTTTATTGACACCAAAAAAACACAAGGTAACAACACCACCAACCACCCATACATTTACAAAATTATTTCGGTTTTTGAAAAGTTTGACACTTAGTTCTACAATACTGTAAGCCCCTTATCGTCAGAAAATCTGCGAGGTAATTCATAGTTTGTGTGATATTATTTATTACATGATATTTCGAGACCCTCGGTGGGGACATATATGAAGCAATTAATGGTGATGATGATTTTATTAAAATGTGTAGGTAATCAACCTTCTTGCATTGGCGGCCCAGCAAAGTTGACTCAAATCTGGTTCATTCAAAATCCAGGCTCAGGTTTGGCTTGGCGCTGGACTTGAACTCCATCAATTAATAAACACATCAATTTGCAGAAAGTAGAGTTTGAACACACCCGCGTGTTTAAAATAATGTGTTATTTTGCAATTTTCTTTCACTATTGGTAACAAAACTTCATATCTATAGTTTCTAGCTTAGCTTTAAAAGTAAGAACAAACAAATCGAATATGATACTATGTTATTGTTTCTCGAATAAGTATGAGCACTATTTTTCTACTTTTAAGATTGTGAGACTAATTATTTTAAGTATAATATATCAACAGCTCATTATTTTTGTAAATTGAGATCAATTACTATAAAAAGTAGCATAAAATTTATCAAACCTTAGTTAATAGATCCAACATGGTAAATTTTTTGTTCAACATAACAATAATACAGGCTACACACTGTGCTTGAAATCATTTAATTACTCTTCCTTCAGTCAGCAGAAGAACGTTGTTTCCTCGATAATTTCAATGTATCGAAATTTTAACATCCCTAAAGTGAATGAATCACCAACCCACATATTTCCCGCAATGGTGATATAATGCAGCTTTGACCCGATTGGCTGGTCCGCCTATGCGACATTTAAAACAACCAATAGCAAGGCAGCCTGCTGTCCGACGCTCCCCTGTGACGCCGGCCCTATATAAGCGCGCATAACGGATTTTTTCGCGTAGCATTCGTTTGGCAAGCCTCTTAACCGGTCGCGCTGAACGACGACTGATTATTTAATTAATTTATTTCTAAGTTAAATACCACAAAACTCAATCAAAATGGTGAGTACCCTTTTTGTTTTTGTAATAACTTTCAGTATTTCAGGAATTAGTTAGCCTAGAAGTGTTAATTTCATGTGAAAATCGATGGAAAGTACCGGGTGGTCACGCCACCATTTTGTCGGCTTATAATGCGACCAAATTTAAAGTGCTTGTCGTTCGTCAAAGTGTCATAGTTTTTAGATATTTTTAATTTGGCAGGGTATTACTCGAGAAATTAGATTTTCCTTTGTTTTCTTCTGTTCCTTGTTCTATAAATAATTGCGGAATTACCTACTTGGATTCCTTATTTTCATAGTTCATACGTTCTGAAAAAATCGATATCGGGATTTTCAAGGGTGCCATGCCGGTTGCCACGCCCGGTTAGCTTGAAATCTAGCTCTGGTCTAGAAATGATTTTATTAGTTTCAGCCCCATTCTTCATCCATTACCTATTTAATGCTATTTATTCCATAACGGCGTATTAGGTACTATATCAATTTTGGAGTAAAAATGTCTGTTGATGACGTGTCGGGTGACCTCATTCAAGGCCCGCGGTCGATGATCTCACTTGTTTTCGGTCTTGTAACCAATTTATTCATATTTTCCAATTTGCATACAGCCTTGGAGACAACTGGGTCTGCTCCTTTATTGGCTGAATGATGTATTTCTGAAGTTTCCCTTAATTTATAAGATCAATAAATTTTGCAACTTTCTTTTCACTACCTACTAAAACTACTATCTAGTTAGTTCTATAATTAAATTTAGTAGGTACGTACTTACTACCTTGCATAGGTACTTTCACCTTTCCCTATGACAAGTAAAAGCGCTCTGTACAACATACAACCTACTTTCCATTCATACAGATGAACAATGGGTCATATCATAAGATACAAAGTCAAGGTTAGATTGGAATCTAGACTTTCTAACAGCACCTAGTAGGATCACTAGTAACTTAGTAAATCTGTTCATGAAACAGTTCCCTATTAGTAGTTTGTTCAATAAAAAAAATCACAATGATCCTAAAAATACTAGTAGTCTCAAGGAACAAGTCGCATCAAATTAATCTTTATTTCTAATTCTATTACGGAGCCAAAAAATATCTACAAAAGGCATTCTATCTAGCCTTTTTATACAATAAGCCATTTCAAGTACTAGTCCTTTTACAAGTTAGGCATTAGGCAAATTTGCTATTTTTAAAATTAGCCATTAGTGAGTTAAACAATTTCGCCATATCAATTTCTTTTCTATTACCCAAAATAGAGACTACCAAAACGAGGTGAATATTTTACAAGTTTCTAACCGATCACTATCTTCCACAGCGTGAGTGCATCTCAGTACACGTTGGCCAAGCCGGAGTGCAGATCGGTAATGCCTGCTGGGAGCTGTACTGCCTGGAGCATGGCATCCAGCCCGACGGCCAGATGCCCACCGACAAGACCATCGGGGGCGGAGACGACTCCTTCAACACCTTCTTCAGCGAGACTGGAGCGGGCAAACATGTGCCTCGTGCCGTGTTTGTGGACTTGGAGCCTACTGTAGTTGGTACGTATTGGGTTTACAATTTTTCAGCTTTTCATTTCATATTTTGATACCGATGAATAAATGTACTTTTCTCAAAATGTACAATTTGCAAAATGTACCTTTTCTTAAAATATACCATTATCAATATGCACCTTAAAATATACCATGGTGTACATTTTAGCGGCGGCAACCTGAAATAATTCTAACCAAATATTTGTTTTTGCCAACAGATGAGGTCCGCACCGGTACATACAGGCAGTTGTTTCATCCAGAACAACTTATCACTGGTAAGGAAGACGCCGCGAACAACTATGCCCGCGGTCACTACACAATCGGCAAAGAAATCGTAGACTTGGTACTCGACCGCATCCGCAAGCTGGCTGACCAGTGCACCGGGCTCCAAGGTTTCCTCATCTTCCACTCCTTCGGTGGAGGCACCGGCTCAGGATTCACCTCCCTGCTCATGGAACGTCTCTCGGTTGACTACGGCAAGAAATCCAAGCTCGAATTCGCCATCTACCCAGCTCCCCAAGTGTCCACCGCTGTCGTTGAACCCTACAACTCTATCCTCACCACCCACACAACTCTTGAGCACTCTGACTGCGCCTTCATGGTCGACAACGAGGCCATCTACGACATCTGCCGCCGCAACTTGGACATCGAACGCCCGACCTACACCAACTTGAACAGACTCATCGGCCAAATCGTCTCCTCCATCACCGCTTCTCTGCGTTTCGACGGCGCCCTCAACGTCGATCTAACCGAGTTCCAGACCAACTTGGTGCCCTACCCTCGCATCCACTTCCCCCTGGTGACCTACGCTCCAGTCATCTCCGCCGAGAAGGCTTACCACGAGCAACTGTCGGTCGCTGAGATCACCAACGCTTGCTTCGAGCCAGCCAACCAGATGGTGAAGTGCGACCCGCGCCACGGCAAATACATGGCCTGCTGCATGCTGTACCGTGGTGACGTCGTGCCTAAGGACGTGAACGCCGCGATTGCTACCATCAAGACCAAGCGTACTATCCAGTTCGTGGACTGGTGCCCGACTGGTTTCAAGGTCGGCATCAACTACCAGCCCCCGACCGTCGTACCCGGCGGTGATTTGGCCAAGGTCCAGCGCGCTGTGTGCATGTTGTCTAACACAACAGCTATCGCTGAGGCCTGGGCCCGTCTGGACCACAAGTTCGACCTTATGTACGCCAAGCGCGCCTTCGTCCACTGGTACGTGGGTGAGGGTATGGAGGAGGGAGAGTTCTCCGAAGCCCGCGAGGACCTGGCTGCGCTGGAGAAGGACTACGAAGAGGTCGGCATGGACTCCGCCGAGGGAGAGGGCGAAGGCGCTGAGGAATATTAATTTATTGCAGTGTCGCACTCACACCGTACATTCCGGTGATGTGAAATAAAATGAAAATTATGTGCATTTCTGTTGTTTCTGTCCTATCCTAATACCCCATAAAAAAGATTGCCCTCTATTTGTTATTTATGACATTACATTCTTATTACTAACAAACTTTAGCTGTTTGAAAATAACGTTCAGTAGCAAAATGTCCAAGGGGCTATACATAGTAAATATCTCAAATATCCAATTCAGTCACGCGCAAATTTACTTTTTAACACAAATATAAATAAAAGAAAATATACATTTATTTATTACCTACATAGAGAACTGAGGAAGTAGCACAGTGTAGTGTCCCATAATAACAAAGGTTTAAGGAAGAAATAGAATTGAAATTGTTGTCCTTGACTCATGGAAAGTTGGCCAAAGATTTTTTTTAGACAGGTGGTGTATGGTATGTTTCATATAAATTCTGATAGATTCTAGTTTAATCGTAATTGTTTGAAAAAAATGTGCGCATTGTATGCAGGCGTCAATAACCTTTTGTCCGGATTAATATGAAACAAACCATTGTAGTATAGATGAAACACAGATCTCACTCACTTTCATGTAAACAGGCTGTAAAGAAAATCGTTAAGGTCGCGTTTAGGGGCGTCCTCTGGTTGCCATTAAATTTCCCTTTCCCAAAATGCCCCTTCCCCAGGCTGTGAAGAAGAAAAGGGTTAAGGTCGCGTCGCGACTTGGACATTTCGCAATTTTTGACATTCTACAACTGTGACAACGGTTCCATTGAAATTGCGCAATTTGGCGGAGGTATCCTATTTCCTGGTTGGGCTTTAATTAAATTAAAATCCGAACTTTACTATTTACAAGCAGTTTATTAAAATTAATTCTTTTCTTATTGGAACTTTGGTTTGAAATTTCAAATTCCTAGTTAGGTATCAGTTATCACCTTCATTGCACAAAACCTAGATTAAAAATATTTTTGTGCTAACATTTAATTTGATATCCTTAAAACTATACAATTTCCACTTCGTTATCTCTTCGCCAGGGCGTCGGCTATCATCCTCCCTTGCGCCTTCAAAGCCTCGGCTATGGCATCTCCTTGGGCTCTCAAGGCCTCAGAAATGAGTGCACTTTGGTAGTTGACCGCTCCGGCTAGAGATTCCATCGCCACAGCACATCGTTTCAAAGCTTCTGAGGTGTCTTGGCGCGCTTTGCAGCTCTTTTGGTCGATTTGTATGCGTTGTTCTTCCATAGACGCGACCCTACTCCATTCTGCTCTTAGAGGGTCGTCGTCGCTTTCTTTTCGGTGGTGCGATACTTTTTTCGTGCCTGGAAAATAAAATAAATGTTCACACTTGCGTTTAAAGTTGTCATTATGATAAATTTGCATTTTGCTGATTGTTTATTTTATATTTTATTAAAGATTCTGATGAAATAAAGATCGTAAAACTTACTTTTACCATTGCTCTGTAAACAGTCCACAGTATCCAAATACTCTATGTTTTCAAATTGATCACTACTGTTTTCCCCATCTGGGAGTGTTAGGGACGACGCATGTGATGGGAGGCTTTCATCATCATTGTCAGATTGTTCAGTCTGAAATAAAAACGAAATCTTCAGTTTTGCGTTCTCAAAAATATTTTCATTAAGTAAGTGAAGCGCAAGCTAATGAGGGCGCTGCTCTGTACCGTCACAATTTCTTAGGACACCACTCACCATCAATAATGTAATAAATAGGGTAGGTAGGGTGATATAGTTCCCACACCGGGAGCTGGTCACCCTTCTGCGCCACTCGCAGACGTCCCCCATACATACAGATAGATAGATAGATAAACCATCAATAATAATAAATAACAGTTCATCAACGACAATTAATAAAAAAATTCTATTTGATGTGTGGTGATGATAATAAATGCCATACATTCTAAATATTGAATTAATATTGACGATGATATTTTGCAGTTTGGACATTTTGCTACTGCTGGACATTTTGCACCTAAACAAACATGATCGTGATGATTGTCTGGAGATCTTTGGTGGAAATTTTTGAGCAACAGTGAATGTATTAATAATTATATTTTTTAATTATATGTATGGACTGCACTTAGTTTAAGAACTGTTCTCACTTGAGCAAAATAATAATAATGTTTACCTTTGTAAGCCTCATTTCCTTATTGCTTGTGGAATTGACCATGTTTTCTATAAATTCCAAATCAATGTCTTCAATTTTTAAGTCTCCGGTCTGTTGTAACATTTTTATAATTCTGAGATCCAACGCGTTCCACTTCATACGACTGACCAGTACACCCTTCTTCCGTTCTATTGTGTGGTTCATGAGAAGTTTTTTTAGGGTACTTTTCTTGTCAAACCAAGTCTAAAAACAGT
This sequence comes from Teleiodes luculella, assembly GCA_948473455.1. Taxonomy (NCBI): domain Eukaryota; kingdom Metazoa; phylum Arthropoda; class Insecta; order Lepidoptera; family Gelechiidae; genus Teleiodes; species Teleiodes luculella. Next base: position 2,201,804 of record OX419605.1, read on the forward strand.
TTTTATATAAACCTAAATAGAAAGATTTATTTAGGAAATGAAATAGAAATAAAATAATATTTATTGCCAAATTATTATAGTTTGGGGAGCTCGAGTATGTTTTTAAATTCTAAAAGAAGAGCAAATTATCTTTAAATTGTAACAACCCTGGATCAGTGTGGATTAGGCAGAAGACAGACCAAACATAATTGTTATCTAATATGTCTGAGCCAATTAGTATGAACCAAATAGAACTTAAAAGTATGAATATTTATAAACCAACTGATACTAATACATCTTTAAGACTTACTTTAGCCCACAATCTACTGGGTCGCCTTACTCCGCCCTCTACGACATTCAATTTCTTGGCCAAAACATGCCATAACATCTTGCCGTGCGCCTTTGCACGGCCACAGACTAAGTCCGGGTGTTTCTCCAGGAATTCCACCATGACTAATTGCTGGTCCTGTGATAGATGCCTTTTTCTACAATTGTGTGACATTTTTAATAGGAAAATAATAAACTATTTCGATAATTTAATTCACAATTCAATTCAAAAACTCGAAAATTGTTTTTCATTTTCCACAGAGCTGTCAAGTGTCAATGTCAAAATGAACAAAAAGCCTTTTTTAATACTTTCATAGAGAAAGTCAATTATTTTAGCTCTACACAGCCTAATCTATAATAATTTCTTTCATAAAGGGCTTCACACACAGCAGCTATAATGTACATCTTTACATTATAGCACGATACATCTCATTACATCTTTCCATAGAAATCCCCAGGAGACAACACACAGCAGCTATAATGTATATTTTTACATCTTTGTATCTTAAGATACAGAGCGATACGGAAATATACATTAAATAGTTCGATATATCTTGATACATCTTAATACATCTCAATATATTTCCGTATATCTCTTATTATAGAGGGTGTTCAACAAGTTGCTAGTTATTAAACACACAGTACAGTCTGTCTCAGTCTCAATCGCTCAATTAAAATCAGGATATTATGATTTCCTCGGATTTGACCCTTAACGGATTGACTATTTATTTTGAAGACTTGGCTTCGGCCTTTTATATACATTGAAGCATTATTGACCATAGCTTCCCGCCGCGGCTCCGCCCGCGTTAATAGCTTTTTCCGTGGGAATGAGACATTTTCCCGCGGTAAAAGTTAACCTATGTTCTTCCTCAATGTCTATTCTATCTTTGTGCTAACTCCGCCCGCTTTAATAATTTTTCTCGTGGGAATGAGAAATTTTCCCGCGGTAAATTGTAGTACTTGTAGCCTATGTTCTTTCCCAAGGTCTATTCCGTCTTTGTGCCAAGTTTACCAATATCGGTTTATAGGTTTCGGAGCCTATTCAATTATTAGGAATAATAATATATTTTAGGTATTTTTTTACACCTCAGGGTTATATTATTGAATTTTGGTAAGGATTTTTTTTTTCAATAAAATATAGCCTATGTTACTCAGGAATCATGTAGATTCTTAACAATTTTCTCAATCCACAATTTTCTGTTTTTGGCGCATGTTGCAATACGCCCATCAAAATCACAATCCGGATCATCTTCTGATGAACTATCTAGTAAATCTAACAGTAAACTAGTCGACGGGTCCATAATATTATAATAATCAGAATAGAACACCCTGTATAACACTTTAGCAGCTGGGAAGTGCGTCAATGGGTACGTGTACCTATGGAATGAAGGAAAATATACCTTACATTAGGTACCTGTTGTGTGTGTGATACGTTAAGATAAGGTATAGCTATACATCCCAGGATGTAATATACATTATAGCTGCTGTGTGTGATGCCCTTAAGGCTAAATTGAAAGAGATTATTTTATTTTACGGTCAAGTGCAAGCTGTGAGAATGCGCACTGTGATTCTATCTATATTCTATTCAACTGACATAGGAACGGTGCAAAGTCCAAAGTTTAAGCAGTTTGCTCATTCATTCATGATTTGATAGCTGGACGGACACTTTTAGGCCAAGAGCTAGCGACCAAATCGGTCAAGTGGCTTCAGCTGTATTGAAACTCCGTTAGCTACTTCCCTGAACAACCTTTTCCTATAATCTTCGTGCTGGCAGGCCGCGGGCGGTGGGTGCGGGTGAAGCCACTTGACAGATTTGGTCGCTAACTCTTGGCCTATTTGACTTTGATATCGACCTGTGTCTATTCTATCGCATCTCATGTCTATCTGTCCCTTGACGCCAATAATGCGAGTGACCATGTGTGTGGCTGGCTGGACATCGCTCTACGAAATTCTCCCACGGGCTACGGGCTTTTGTATGTACAAAATCCAGCACATGCGGTTGGACATTCGCACTACGAAATTCACCCCTACCGCTACGGAATACGGGCGCTCTCAAGGTCAACATGTACAGCCGCATGTGCTGGCTGCTGTACCTACAGCGGATACTTGTTTGTTGTTGGGTAATGGTGGTAATGGTGCATTTTACATTCAGCACCTGACCTGCCACTGCCGGAAATATATTGTACCCACCGTGCCGTAGGCAGCATGAGCCAAATACCTACCACTAAGTAAGTACTTAATAAAAGAACCGGTTAAGTGCAAGTTGAACTTGCCTGGAGAGAGTTCACAAACATAGTTCTTCATCATCAGCCGAAACAACTGAACAGATAGAGGTCAAAGGTGCGCGTATGTAGGTATCCAGACGAATTTGTGACAGCCACAGTGGTAAATTAGACTTTGCTATCGAAAAGTTTCACCTACTGTATCACATATCAAATGAAAGGGCTTGTGTAACGATCTCAATTTTACAATAAATAGTTATATATAAAGTTATTTAAGATAAAAGGGCGAACATTATACATTCTCTCCCCTTATCTCCGGCCGGAACTACTGGACCAAAAATTGTGAAAAAAATACTGAACATTAGCACCTAGTTACTGTAGCTGTAGTTCTACAGAGTAGTTCTTTAGGAAAGTCCCTGATAGTGAATTGCTGGCTAATATTAGTTTTCTGAAACGGTACCCTATGATTAAATATTATTATAATATATGCCAGATCTTTCTTTCATGATAATCCATAGAAAAAGCCACCGAAAATTTTAGTAATAAAATGCATTTTATTAGTGATTAAAAGTATGATTAGTGCTGATTAGTGCTGCAGTGAAGTATGACAGACAACATTATCGTAATACCAATTTTAATTATTTAAATTGTTATTGTTTGCATTGTTAAGTATTGATTTATTATTTTGTAAAGACAAAAGGGCATTTAATATTTCCTGCAGTTTTTCTAGTTTAGTGAAAACCGTAGTCATATCTGCTTGTAATTGTGAAAGGGAATTTAGAATGCGCTCATCACCACACGCCTTATAATATTGCTCTGTAGATACCGTCGAGTGGTCTCTAGATATTACCGATTGGTCTCCAGATGCTGTCAATTGGTCTACAGAAACTGTTGAATGGTCTACAGATGCTGTTGATTGGTCTACAGATGCTGTTGATTGGGCTACAGATGCTGTTGATTGGTGTACAGATGCTGTTGATTGGTCTCTAGATGGTGTAGATGGTATTGACCGGTCTGTAGTGGTTATATGAGGATATGGATTTATTTTTGGACCAAAGCATATTATATTATCGCCTGTGGCATCTGGGAATTTTGAACATTCTAAGTGTTCAGGCCAAGAGAATCCGAAGTTGTTCATCAGATCAGCGCAATTATGTTTTGCAGATTCGCAGAGGTGTCTACATGGCGGAACAGGCCTAAGCACATTGTTACAAATCGGGGCGTAAACGGAGCACAAAAACGATTTTAAGTCTGGAGAACAGTTGACTTTGACGAGAGGCGTAAACTGGTGCACCTGAAAAAAAAAACAACTGAGTGGCAAAACGGTCGGGTGATTTTATTTCTACTTGGGAATGAGAAATGCAAGTAGTAGTTCCAAACGCGTATATTTTATATTAATAGATAATAGATTAATTTGCACGCCTGCGAGCAGGCTGGATAAATTGGACTGATTTCCTAGTTTTTAAGACCCATTGTTATACATTTATCTTAGCAAATAAATGATTTCTTTCTTTCAAATATTTCCTCTTTATAATATTAGTATAGATATAGATGTACCTATAGATTGTGGTTAACTGTAGTTAGGATTTTTATTGTATCTGGAGACATAAGTAAAATACGTAAATATCCCGTTAAAAATCATAATATTTAGATATGAAAACAACCGTGAAAACTTCATATAGGTATTAGGTAGGTACTTACCTCTGCTTGTGCATCCTCTTGTGTTTGATGGTTCAGTAAATTAGGAAATGTGGTTTCATTGTAAAGCAATGTTTTGCAGAATGGCATAGTAATTAATTCACATCGTCGTTCGTTTATAGTTATGGGTGAACTTTCTACAATAATTACAAATGAATATAGAATTTTCAAAGTTAACACGATCCACAAACCCATTTTTAATTATTATTTACAAGTCTGTCGGTAAAAACGCAGATGGAAGTGAGTGGGCTGTGGTCACGTTCAATAATAAAATAACTATACTCACTTTATTTAGTGTAGGTAGTTTTTTAACATTATCTGTAGTGTGTCTGATAGATAAGTAAAACTAACAAAGGACAATGGGTAGAACTGAATAAGTTTACCAAAATATGTTATTTTATGGACAGTTTAACTTTTAATTTATTCTCATCATCACTTTAAAAATATGCACCGTTACTGACTGCAAAAACAAAATACAGATGTACGGGTTAAAGAAAGGAGTCCGTAGCCAAGGTTCGAAAATTACTGGCTCGATGAATGTAGGATCGAAAGGTCGGCGGTTCGAATCACTGCTAGTCGAATGAAGGGTCGAAATAACGCTGAACCGAAAATTGTAAGTGCGACGAACGTGAGACGGAAAAATCTTTAGATCTACACGTATCGTTAGCCATTTCGGTAAAATTCAGTTATAAAAGTCTATAATAGTATTTATATTACTTTTGCGTTTATTTAACTATTTTAACTAAAGCACTTCGCTAAATAAATGCACCCTGCCTGCATGCCTGCAATTAAGACGCGATTTCCCCCTAGCTAGCCTAGTCGGTAGTGTGCCTGCCTTCGAAGCACAGGTTGCGGGTTCAAATCCCGCCCAGAACAACCAATGAGCACTTATGTTTGCCTTGTGTCCGGATACAAGTATGTATTTACCTATATATGTATGGTATGTACATGTATATCACCTGTCTGATACTTATAGTACAGATTCTGCCAAGTTTGGGGTCAGATGAACCCACATATTTATTTATTTTTAATGTATGAAATCGTAATCCTCTTAAAAAGTTTAGAGTTCGACTTAACAGAATTATCCCGCAGTTAAATGTAGCCCATGTTCTTTTCCACAGTCTATACTATCTTTGTACCAAGTTTCAATGCAAACAAGCAAACAATCAAATCTTTCTTTTTTATAACATTTATTATTATGAGACCACAGCATGAGCCAGTGTCGCCTACTCACAAAATGATTTACCTTGCCAACCTTGCCATAATCCCACATAACCTGATTACTTTCAATAAGCCCACTTCAGCACTAATAGACCCTAACACAAGCTGCAAAGGTATACTTTGGATTGGAAGCTGGTGGGTATGGTGACATCACCGGCTTGTACCAAATTTGGTTGCGGCCACGGGCACTTCTTAACATGACTTAATAAAGCAACAAGATTTTTAGGATCGTCTCTCTCTACCTTATAAATTTTAAGGCAAGTAAGATTTAAAACAATATTTAAAATTGTAAGAAGGAGTAGTAGAAAGGGATTCGGATGTAGTTGCCGCATGGGCGACATGCTGGCAACCGTTTATAGGAAAAATGTTGTCAATATGAGTACCTATCCAATTGTTTAAACCACCTAATAACTTAAAATCCCTCCAAACCCTTGGATCACCCCATTAGTCCATTTTTTCTTCAAAATTAATGACGAAGGCCTTGACAAAATGGCTTCAAGACCATTGCTTTTATAGTGTTGACGAATATCTTAACTTTTAATTTGTGTAATATTTGATTTGTTGTATAAGTAGTGAAATAAGATTAACATGTATTCTATTTTTATCATAACCGTTGACATTTAATTTTGTTATTCAATAATTAAAATTAATTTACAATTATACAATAAAGCAATTTTGCATGTTTAGACCTAAGCTAAAGACACTGTGCATTAATCGCCGCCTGACGTTACGGAGATTCCGGGTTCGAATCCCCGTTGGGACTCGTCGAACAAATACCATTTTGTAAGACTTTCCTCAGTTTGGTTAGGACATTGAAGGCTGAAATGATTGTCCGAAAAGAAAGATAATTCCGTTCGGAAGGCACGTAAAGTCATTGGTCCCGGCTACTAGCCACATCGGAATTCGGAAGCCTAAGGCGGTTCTATAATTCCGACATCAGCCCCTCTACAAGCCCGGTCCACGCGTGACAGACATAATTTTGTCGTGCGTATTCTCATAGCCTATTGCAGGATATTTCAATATGGTGGGTTTCTCGCGCGACAAACTTTTGTCATAGCACTGCATGTTACGGGTGCTGGTTCTGTGAGGTAGGTTAATCTCGTAACCCACATGATAAGCAGGCATCCTAGCCACGACATTCCTCAAATATCATCATCATTCATCATCACGCAATCTTTATGTTTGCCCAGGCCGGCGAGAACCCGCGATCCTTCGGAGGTGGGTTTACTGCGCCTTTTCAAAACACGTTTTTCTACTGCTTAGACAGATAATTAACTATTTAATAAACCTTCAGTTTAATTCGCATGATGTTCGATATGCCTGTATTTGCCACCTGGACTTCAAAAGTCTAGATTAGGTACCTAACTTTTGACCTAGATTCATAATTAATCGAAAAGCAGTTATAGGTAATTTAAAATGAATCAGTCTGTCGTATATAGACTGGGCAAAAATCTCTGAATTGTGACTGTCAGAGGCAAATCTTGTAACAAGTAGCTAACAGTGCTTTTCGTGGGTTTTGGACATCGCTGAATCCGAAAATCGCTATTAGCAGTTCGAAAAATTACTCCTTGTACCTTAAATCCAAAATGGCGGCCAAAAAAAAAATTAAAAAAAATAAACATGTCATGTGGGGTATCAAATGAAAGGGAATCATGAGTAGATTACAAATATATAACATGTTGCTATATCCGCCCTCCCTGGTTAAAATAATTTAAAAAAGAATTTTTCGAATGTAGCGTTTCGAGCCTACTTTGCATAGCTGTAGATTCAATACTTAGGAATCAATATCTGTAAATTATTATTTTTATCATCAGAAATATCCCGAAATATGCGCGAAAAATAAATTTAGTCAAAAAGATTCATAAACAAGCAACTTAACGCATGTAAGCAGTGTTATTTTTTTCTCATAGAGTTTCTCATAGAGAAAAAAATAACACTGCTGCTTGTTTATGAATCTTTTTGACTAAATTTATTTTTCGCGCATATTTCGGGATATTTCTGATGATAAAAATAATAATTTACAGATATTGATTCCTAAGTATTGAATCTACAGCTATGCAAAGTAGGCTCGAAACGCTACATTCGAAAAATTCTTTTTTAAATTATTTTAACCAGGGAGGGCGGATATAGCAACATGTTATATATTTGTAATCTACTCATGATTCCCTTTCATTTGATACCCCACATGACATGTTTATTTTTTTTAATTTTTTTTTGGCCGCCATTTTGGATTTAAGGTACAAGGAGTAATTTTTCGAACTGCTAATAGCGATTTTCGGATTCAGCGATGTCCAAAACCCACGAAAAGCACTGTTAGCTACTTGTTACAAGATTTGCCTCTCACCTCAAAAACTAGAGCGATATTTCAATTTCTAGCCCAGTCTAATACGTAAACAAGGCTGTGTGCCATTTAAGGAAAATTCAATTACTTACTTACTTATATATAATGATATCATATAAGCTATAATGTACTTATATTTATAGAATATTATTTTCCTGTTACTTGGAATAATATCAATGACAAAGTGACCTCAATTCCTTGGATGTCAAATAACATTTTATTTACTACAATAAATAAACAGCTCATGAATACTCGTATGATGTCAGCATCGTCTTTATTAAAGTTAAAGACCTCATAAAATTAAATTCCATAGATACCTACAGATGTTCAGTAGAAGGTAGGTAGGAAGTTTTTGGTTGCGATGTGCTGCTATTTTCAGCAGTCAGCATAGCAGTAATCAGACGGGGTTTTTGAACTGTTGTGGCTATTTATACCACGCCACTGCACTGTCAGGATGTTTGCGTCTTCCTTCTGTCTGGAGTAGCGGGCGGCAGTTTTTAATATCTTTTTGAGAATCAATGTGAAGGGAAACCGTCTTTAGTTCTATTAACAAAACACTGCCTCGTTGATAGTTATTTTTTGTACTTGCAACTACTTGCAAGGTCTAAGGTTGCCCGGTAGAAATTGCTGCTCACCAATTAGGCTGCCTACACAAGGCCTACACTTTTTTTTTTTTCAAAATTCAAAAATTTTTATCCGAAATAGTATAGTAATACAAATCAGGGATCGAAACCGGTTTTGAAATCCCTGTTAATATCGTTCGAAAAACAGATATAATTCCGTTCCCCAATTAACCGGCAATAGATGGAACTTAATGAAACAAACCAAAAATATTCTGGTTACCCGGTTTTTGATAAAGAACCGAATGAAACCGGTTTCAATCGGTTTTGTAATTATTAAAGTAATTGGTTTTGCGGCAGGCGAAGGCCAGGGCTGCCGGTTGCTTTGCATATTATGTTCCCCCAGGACTAAAACTACCCTTAGTGATCTTAGTTAGAACTATAGTCGGATAGGGTTTGAACTAGCGAGATTTAACAAGTGTATGAAAAACCGGTTCCGATCCCTGATACAAATCACTTTTCGACGTCGACTTTCTATTCTTTTTGTAATCCTATTTTTTTTCTCGTAAAATATCTATAGGATAAGTTTATGATTTAAAGAGACGGGAACCACGCGGAAGCTTATTAATGTGTAAAAAACTGTTTAAATTATAATGATTTGAAAATGATCTCTATTCCAAGTCACGGATGTTTCAAAATAGTAAGTTTGTTGCTATCCGCGGTCACCCACGCATTCCTGTCTTATCGTCTAGTTTATAATAGGTCATAGCAGAGTTTAGACACAGAGAATACTGACCGTAGTTTAGAGTCGGATCGGATGAGATCATTGCGTGTCATTGCCTTACAACGGCTATTTTGATGCGTTTATAAACATAGATCGGAGTAAGTATGTTGATTTAGTTTAGAGATCTCAAAAACATACATAGATACAAGTATAAGGATCCCGAAAATCGGAAAAAGTACTTCACAGTCCAGTAGCGTGGGAAAGGCAACTTGCGCGGCATTCCACATCATACCATACAAATATTATAAAGAGAAAAGATTTGTATTTTTGTGTGTGTGTATGTTTGTAATGAATAAACTCAAAAACTACTAAACCGATTTCAATTTTTTTTCCATTAGAAAGCTATATTCACCCTGAGTAACATAGGCTACCTTTTACAGCGGTAAAATGCCTCATTCCCACGGGAAAAACTGTTAACGCGGGCGGAGCCGCGGCGAAAAGCTAGTAATTGATAAACAAAATTTTCAGCAAGATGCTTTGAAAAATATTTAGCCACGATGTTGTATCGGCAGATGACAGGAAGAGGCACAGGAAAGAGAGTCACGGAGAAAGCGGAGAGAGGCGTTTGCCCAGCAGTGGGACACACAAAGCTAATTAAGATCAGATAAGTTGTCTCGGCTTAAAATAGGCTGCCGCTAATATTATTATATCTGTAGCAACCATGGAATAAGAAAACAAGGTCTTCCATTCGGACCACGTGACTGACACAAGCCTACGTCATCTTGCGCTGTTCATCCTTGTCGAATGCGTGTTAATAGACAAGGATGAACAGCGCAAGATGACGTAGGCTTGTGTCAGTCACGTGGTCCGAATGGAAGACCTTGTTTTCTTAGACCATGGTAGCAACACCAGATTTCACTTGTTAAAATTATGTATCATGCTGCAATGCCACCAATGTGCTTCAGCGTAAACAAGCCTTTACATCCTGTATAGGACAACTCGCGAATCACTTAAGCCACAAACATAAAGGCAGGAAATAAGTTAGGTAATGCTTAGCAAAAACTGAAAGGACGCAAAACTTCCGTCCTATTCAAATGTAAATTTTTGTACTGCAGTATTGAAAATGTTCAAGAAAATGATTTTTTGTAACTATTGAATGAGCATAATCAGACATGTCCTTTCGTGACTGTTCGAACGGTCGATAAAGGATCTGGACGTCGAGGGAAGTGGGCGTTCGTGGAATTGGACGGTGGGTGCCGGATTGGTCCTTTCATTTAGTATTTAATTTCGCTAAGTTGTCACTCAACACCCTGTATAGAAAACAACGGCCGGATCACCAATATTCAACCAAAATGGCGTCTGTGGTTGCTAGCGTAGTAAATAAAAATAATTAATAATTAAAACACATAAAATAACTTCATAATACAAACATAATTTTATTTGGAATTAATTAACTATTTTCTTCTTATTTACTGCATAAGGGTATAAGTGTAACCGCACTTGTCGATACACAGTTAGTCATTATGAAGTGATATTTTGTTTTATTATTATAAACAAAAAGTTATTTTCCTTGACTGTGTATCAATAAATGTGCTTAGACTGTAATATGGAAGCCTAAATTAACTTTTTCGTCTATGTATTTAATTATCATGTTTAGATATCTTAGCATGATTTCAGATTCAAGAGTTATATAATAATTTCCTTATTGTTTAATGCAAAATAAGATGTACTTAGTTGAAGTACCTACATTACCTACAGATATTTGCATACAAGACGTGTGAAATTGAGCAATTATTTAAGTTAAGATTATTTTTATTAAGTCACATACAGCTATATAAAAATATTTCTGATAGACGAAGTAGAAAGTCTATAGTTTATTACTTTTTCAACAGATGTCGTTTGTTAGCGTTTATTTATTTCGCTTCGATTTATAGACAGCGTTTGGTTATTGAAAGTAGACAATCGATGAAATTGGAAAACATTGACCTGGCAACAAAGTTACATAGAAAAAAAAGTATCAAATTAGGTAAATCCATGGTCTAAGAAAACAAGGTCTAACTGTGACTGACACAAGCCTACGTCATTTTGCGCTGTTCATCCTTGTCTATTACACGCAGCATTCGACAAGGATGAATAGGCAAAATGACGTAGGCTCGTGTCAGTCACGTGGTCTAATGGTTAGACCTTGTTTTCTTGGACCATGAGGTAAATCCATAGAATCGGGGTTGCCTCGATGATTTTTTTCAAATTTGCCGCGTTTTTAGGGTTCCGTAGCCAAATGGCAAAAAACGGAACCCTTATAGATTCGTCATGTCTGTCTGTCTGTCTGTCTGTCCGTCCGTATGTCACAGCCACTTTATTCCGAAACTATAATACCTATACTGTTGAAACTTGGTAAGTACCTAGATGTATTCTGTGAACCGCATTAAGATTTTCTTACAAAAATAGAAAAAAAAACAATAAATTTAGGGGGTCCCCATACATAGAACTGAAACAAAAAAAAAATTTTTTTCATCAAAAACGTGTGGGGTATCTATGGATAGGTCTTTAAAAATGATATTTAGGTTTCTAATAACATTTTTTTCTAAACTGAATAGTTTGCGCGAGAGACGCTTCCAAAGTGGAAAAATGTGTGTCCCCCCCCTCTAACTTCTAAAATAAGAGAATGATAAAACTAAAAAAAATATATGATGTGCATTACCATGAAAACTTCCAACGAAAATTGGTTTGAACTAGATCTAGTAAGTAGTTTTTTTTTAATACGTCATAAATCGTAAACCGCAATTTACCTTTCACTATTATTAAAACATCGATCAAAGTCACAACGAACTACAAAAACTTTTATATTATGTTACTGGCTGCTACGGAACCCTTCATGGGCGATTCCGACTCGCACTTGGCCGCTTTTTTCATTATCTACTTTCAATAGCTAATCTCTAGTAAATAGAAAGTCTATATTTTTAATTTAAGAACTACTGACTTATGTTGAACATCTGCCAACTAATTTACAGCGATTTCAATCACAAGGAGGGTCATATCTAGTTATTATTCAATAATTTCGTATTTGTCAAGTTTTTTTTCAGCTACATCATACAATACATTATAAATGAGTTGAGTTTTAGACATTTTCAAGTAGAATAATTTACTGTGGACGAGAGAAGTATTATATATAGATGAAGCAATTATGATTTAATACGACTTTCTGAAACAATGCTAAGAAACCTAACGTTAAGTATAAAGCTACTCAATATGGCTACAGCTAACATTGCATATCGAAATGTGATGGGGTGATATCAAAAATGCTGCAAAATTACAACTAGTATAGTGTTTAAGAGCGTATCACATCACACATCCCTGCAAACAGGATTAAATAAAATAATCTGAGGTTCAGTATCTAGTTATCCAGTTTCTAGTACAAGTTTACAGTGGGCCCTTCTACATATTGCCACTGTAAACGCATTTTGACAACCTACTAACAATTGAATATCCGCTACAAGTCAATGGCGCTAGGTGCTATGTAAAACACCCCCTCCACCACCGGCGGAGTCCCGCGGCGCCTGCGGGGTGCGGGGCGTGGGGCGCTATATCGGGCGGGGCGCTATATCATTTTAGCGCGGGGGGGTGAGTGTCCTTTCTGTACGGGTTAGTACTATTATTTTCTTCTGTGATATTGCGCTCTAACTTAAATTTAAGAACCACATGTCCCTTTCACGTTCTTAAGAACGAAAAGGGACAGGTGATTACCAACCTACATTAAGATACGTCAAACATCGATTTTACGCGTAATTTTGAAGGAATTTAAAAACAAACCGACTAAATTAAGCTGAATTTGACAACTGCGCTGCTTACTTTAAATATAATTCATTCCAAATTAAATTCATTCATCTCCCATCTTCGTACTACTACTACGAAAGGAAAGTTCAGCAGTTAGCACCTGATATTTAGGGATGTGTAATACGCACTTTTATAACACAATCTTATGGGTTAGTATCATTTCTGTGACAAAGAAAAGAACAGAAGATTGACAGCTGCCCCTCTAACATGCCCGGTCCACGCGTGACAGACAATTTTTATAGTCGTGCGTATTCTCTTATGCTATTGGAGGATATTTAAATAGTCGGGTTTTTTGACAGCTAAATGTGCGACAAACTTTTGTCATAGCACTGCATGTTACATGCTTACATAATTATAATGACGTCACTCACAATACACTGTAAATTTATCTTTTTGTGTCTTTAATGACAATTTCTAATAAATAAACAAGTCACATTTCTTGCAATATATTATGAAAAGTGAAAATCTAGTATTAACTCTTGCAAAATTAATTTACAAAAAACTAATAGTAGGTAACTGCGAACTAAATTCACTCTAAAGCCGGTTACACATGTCTGCCGTGTATGCCGAACAGAACGAGACGCAGTTATGCGTTAGAGGGAGATACAAATCACCGCGCTCATTCTAACGCATAACTGCGTCTCGCTCTGTTTGGCAAACACGGCAGGCATGTGTAGTCGGCTTAATACGTTAATTCACACACGTTCAACGTCGAATTTCATAGTATCTAACTACTTGTATTACACACCACTAAGATTGCTTACCATTGGTTATTGTGTATCCGAAAATAATTTAAACAATTTTATTCAAAATACAATACCGACATACTATCAATTAAATTTCATAAAATTGACCGAATATTTCAAAAGAAATCATCAAAAATATATTTTTAATTACATAAATATTTGCTGCAATTTTTTGTAATTAACGAATTACAATAGATGTTTGTAACTATTGCACGATGAGATGATATGACATATTTTCAAAATTCATCATATTTTCATAACAAAAATATAATTAAAATTTCAAAACGACACATAAATAAACAGGTTATACATACATAAAGAGTTTTTTAGATTTAGATACCTATATAAAATGATTCAAACATATACATTAATTACGATTTCAACAATGCGTCCAAAACTAGTAGAAATTATCAAATAAAGTTGAATAAATGAGTTTGAATTATGAATGTCTGACGAAAGGTTTTTAAAAATATATATATAATGGCTCTGGGTACGGGGCCCCTTAGAGCCAGGTCGAAAAGTAATTTTTTAGAGTACCTATTGCCATCTATAACTCGTCGATTTTATTTGCAACTGGTTTTAGACGCTTTTATGAATGGAATGGTCTGGTTTATTTCGGTCGTCGCCGGCTCAGCTGCGATGGCTTTGTTTACATAATTGCTAGTTTTGGTGACTTCTCTGAAACAATGCGACTTTTTTATTGTCTTCATTCTCAAGTCCGATGAAGGTTGATTGGTCGTACATTTCCGACACTTGTAGGTCAATTAAAAAAAAAGTTGTCAAGATGTTCAATAATATTTATGAAAAATGCAGTTCTTCTTTCACAGGATTCTTGTATCACATTTCTGTTACAATACTTTAAATGACTGTAACTTATTTAGCTAAGGGGCTCCGCAAAGTGGCGCCGCCATACTTAAAAAAATAGTAACTTTTCAAAAATCCGGGCGACAGGTTGCTTTAGGATATACAGAAGCAATCACATTTATGTTTATGTTATAGTTAAAAAAGGTAGGTATGGTATATTATATAGATGACTTGTCGGCGTGGTATACTAAGGATAGTTAGATAAAAAAAATATTCAGCAAAATTGACACACAATACATCGAAATAATAATAATAATAATAATAAAAAAACAAAGTTTGACATATAACAGTCATAAAAAAAATAAGAAAGAAAAGCTAACAAAAAAACAATAAGACCTATTTTCACCCTGATTTCACGGTAGGCTCGAGCTAGGTGGGGATTTATGCGAGCTGTATAAAATAAATGAGTGTACCTGTTCTATATGTGTATGGTGTAGAGCACTCTTCGCTAGAGCGGCGCGGCGAGCAATGCTCGGTACGTGAGCAGGGCCTCCCTTAGCGCCGCGCCCGCGCCCGCCGTGTGCGCACACGCAGCCAGGCGGACCAAAGACGGGTATAGACCTGGGGAAACAATGGATTTGTTGAGACGAATATTAACCTGTACGCACTCCGCGCCCTCACTCCAGAATGTGCCCACGCCGGGCGGCCCCATATCTGTGGCCAGTTAGTAGGAAACACGCGCGCGCGAGTGACGACGCTATTATTTAGTCTGTGGTAATACGGACTCTCGCGGCGCGGTATTAAAGTACATTTTGTTTTAATACGAGCGCAACGACAAACTGTAGGCTATTATAGCCAGGGCCACGTTCGACGCGTTCAATGTAATTTGAACGTTAGTGGCGTGGTAGCTAGAATTAAATTCGCACGTTTGCTATCAGAGAGTGCGCCTTCTGTACCTAGTCCATTATTTATTCTGTGCCTGTACGTATTCACCGGCGGCCGTTGGGGCAAAAAGGTTCTTGAATGGCGGCCACGCAAGACGTAACGTAGGCAGGCCCCCCACGACGTGGCCCGATGATCTGGTCGCGGGAAGCCGCTGGATGCGGGCCAAGCAGGACCGATCATTGTGGAGATCCTTGGGGGAGGCAGCAGGCCAGCAGTGGACGTCTACAGGCTGAGATGATGATGATGATGACGTTTATTCGACGCTTTTAGGGTGAGGATATAAACCGGTACGTACTTATCGATGCGGGTTGGTACGGATCGGTACAGGTTATCAAACAAAGAAACAGGTAATGTATTTATTGACCATCAAGTTCAAGCCCGTATGAGCCGGTCCAGGTCACTCCAAACTGATAAGTCCCAACCTGTTTATTTATGCGTAAGCGCATATAATAACATTGGCATATTTTACCTGTAGGCTTACTACGTAAGAAGCCACAAGCTCGAGAAACTGTCAAATGCGACATAGTGACATTAGAGCCATAGTAGTTCTGTCAATATGTCGCGTTTGACAGCTTCTCGAGCCTGTCGCTACTTACGTAGTAAGCCTACTGCACGTATAGGGTAGGTACTGACCCGATAAACCTGCTCTGGGGGCGCCACGTGTATATTTTTACGACTATGGCAACAATTTCCCTTATAAAATTAGTTCCATTGAAATTCTGCAATATGTCGGGCTTTATACTAGTAGTTTTTACCTATAAGTTTCTGCCAAGCGGCCGCGTCCACTTTCCCCGGGGGCGCCTTTTTCATAGATTCCGTTAAGGTCGCTATCGCCTTCAGCACGAACGAGATCTCCGATATCTGATGCCTGGGAGATAATATTTCATCAGTATCGGTGTAGATAGTAAGCATATGTTTTAATCCCGGACGAAAAAGGTTTGGCGTGTGTGTCTGTCTGTGTGGCATGGCATTGTAGCTCCTAAACGGATGCGCCGATTTTGATCTAGTTTTTTTTGTTTGCAAGGTGTCATAATCGAGAGTGTTCTTAGCTATGATCCAAGAAAATATCTTAGGCCATTTGAAGATTATCAGTTCTTTTCTAGTTGTTGAAAGGATCAAGTAACAGTTTTGTGGCGGGGGTTATTTAAATTTTTAATTTAATGTTATTCTGTTTAATATATTATGTATTGAGCTCTATCAAATAAATGATGTGATGTGAGTGTCTGCGTGTGTGTAATAAAGTACACTCTATTTTAATGAGTAATGCCTGTGTGCCGATAATTATTTATCACCTACAAAATGTACACAATTTTAAATTAATTTTTTTAGTAATTGTTTTAGGTATTTCGCGTCATGTAAAAATAACGCTGAGAAAGTGGTGGGGGTATACAAATCGCCTAC
The DNA here is from genome assembly GCA_948473455.1 of Teleiodes luculella. NCBI lineage: Eukaryota > Metazoa > Arthropoda > Insecta > Lepidoptera > Gelechiidae > Teleiodes > Teleiodes luculella. The sequence continues at coordinate 2,218,606 of OX419605.1, forward strand.
TGCGCGCGACTGCCAGCGTTCTTTTTACGTGACGCGAGGTCAAGAAAGACTAGCATTCAGGCCAGAAACACATTTGAAAAAGTTCGTTTCTGGATTGAGACTACTTATTTGTATATCAGCTGTCTGATACCTATAGTACAGGCTCTGCCCAGTTTGGGGTCAGAAGGCCGTGTGTGAGGTGGCCAACATTTTTTTTTTATTACGTTTGCCGTCGTTTTGAAAAGAAGAAGATTACATACCTAGGTAATGGTTCAGCATTGTCATCGTCTCTCGTATACCTGGAGATGACTTCTTGAAACCTGTCTAGTAAAGATGCTATTGCTAACGGGTCTGTGTCGTCTGAAATAAAAAAAAAAACAGATTTTTAGAACTAATTCGCTAGGTATAGGCACTTACATCACAAGTTAACTAATTCGCTAGATAATTATAAGCACTTACATCACAAGTTGCTAATTGCAACTAACATAGCCTGACCAGAGAAATAAAAAACTTATGTTTTGGCAACAATTTACGTAATAAAATTAGTTCCAATGAAATTCCACAATATGGTGAGGTTTTTTATTTCTTTGCTCAGACTTTCAATAACAGTTTTGTTCGCATTTTTCGCTATTACCAAAGGAGTTTTAAGGGGCTACAAGAGGCTAAGTGATGCCAACATACTTTAAATAAAATACGAAAATCCGTAAGGTATTAATTTTAAAATATTTCTACCTTTAACTTCACCTTTAACAAATATAGTTGATGGCTTATATAAATTACAGCACCATCTCCAAAATTACCTACTAAATTCTGGAAACCTTATTTACTCCGCAAGTATTTTTTAAAGAATGACGGCGCATCTTAGTCATGTAGCTATGCCAATCATGTAGCCCTTTACACAGGGTAAGTTCGGTGAATTTTCAACACAAGCAAGTAATTTCAAAAGTGCTCTAAAGAACTAGAGCTGCGAGGCGTCCCGTGGCTTACCTTTTTTTTAACCCCCGACGAAAAAGAGGGGTGTTATAAGTTTGACGTGTCTATCTGTCTGTCTGTGGCATCGTAGCTCCTAAACGGATGCGCCCATGGTCTAAGAAAACAAGGTCTAACCATTACACCACGTGACTGACACGAGCCTATGTCATTTCTACGCCATTTTGCCTATTCATCTTTGTCGAATGCGTGTAATAGACAAGGATGAACAGCGCAAAATGACGTAGGCTTGTGTCAGTCACGTGGTCTAACGGTTAGACCTTGTTTTCTAGACCATGGATGCGCCGATTTTGATCTAGTTTTTTTGTTTGCAAGGTGTCACAATCGAGAGTGTTCTTAGCTATGATCCAATAAAATATCTTCAGCCATTTGAAGATTATCAGCTCTTTTCTAGTTGTTGAAAGGATCAAGTAACGGTTTTGTGTCGGGGGTTATTAATTTTTTTAATTTAGTGTTATTTTTCTTGATTAATGGCCTTTCTAAGATACGTCTGCAGGCTGAGATGCTGAGATGTACTCACTGTGCACGCCGGCGAGTGAGCCGATGTCCTCGAGCATGGAGAACTGCAGCAGGGTTTCAAAACACGTCCGCGCGAATTCTTCCCTCTCGCGCAACTCTTGCTCGTTTTCTGCGAACAAACACAAAGTTAACTCACTCAAAAACAGTGAAATAAGTAAGTAAATACACTCCGTTTTGTTTTTAAATTAGTGAGATTACAAACTAAATTTGTGACCATTCACTAATATTGTGGTATAAATAAATACGTATTTTTTTGTACAGCAACTAAAATTCGGGATTTTTGTATGCAGCTGTCTCTTTCACACATTTTAGATATAAAGCCTGACCAAAGAAATAAGAAACCTGCTATGGGGGCGCCACGTGTATATTTTTACGACTATGGCAACAATTTCTCTTATAAAATTAGTTCCATTGAAATTCCGCAATATGGCGTTTTTTATTTTTTATTTCTCTGGTCGGGCTTTAATTGATATGTGATATTGACTTGGCACTGACTGTATGTAATGTATGGCACCGACTAATGTATAGCTAGGACTGGTATGTGGTAGTGTTTAGCAATGCCTAGTGTGTAACAATGCCTAATGTATGACAATGGCTAGTGTGTGACAATGCCTAGTGTGTGACAATGCCTAATGTGTGACAATGGCTAGTGTGTAACAATGCCTAATGTGTGACAATGGCTAGTGTGTGACAATGCCTAGTGTGGGACAATGCCTAATGTGTGACAATGGCTAATGTGTGACAATGGCTAATGAGTGACAACGCCTAATGTGTGACAATGGCTAGTGTGTGACAATGGCTAGTGTGTGACAATGCCTAATGTGTGACAATGGCCAGTGTGTGGCAATGGCTGGTGTGTTACAATGGCTAGTGGGTGACAATGGCTAGTGTGTGGCAATGGCTGGTGTGTTACAATGGCTAGTGTGTGACAATGGCTAGTGTGTGGCACTGACTGGTGTGTGACAATGCCTGTGTGTGATACTGACTGGTGTGTGTATGACAATGGCTAGTGTGTAACAATGGCTAGTGTGTGGCACTGGCTGGTGTGTTACAATGGCTAATGTGTGACTATGGCTAATGTGTGGCAATGGCTAGTGTGTGGCACTGGCTGGTGTGTGATACTGACTGGTGTGTTGCGTGTGCGTGTGTGAGTGCAGCGAGCCGGCCCTCACGAGCGCGAGGATGCCCTGCAGGGGGGCGGGTGGCGCGCGAGGGGAGCCCCGCAGCACCTCGTCCCGGATTAATACCACCAGCTCCGCCGCGTGCGCAGTGCCGCCCACGCTGCAAAAAACACAACAGCGCTTTATCAAGGTCAAAGTTGGAGGAGTGTGCTGCAAACCCAATATCCTTAATTAGAGATTAAAGCACGTGATTATGATTATCTAACTAAAGCCGCGTACTCAGTGACTATATATATATATTTTATTTATTTTATTTTATTTTTATTTCAAGGGAGAACCAACAGTTAACAAAATTGGATAGATTTAAACATAGATACTTAACAACCAATTAGAGGTTCTCACAGATAGAAACTTAATATACTTAAAAAATCAAGACTTATAAAGCTAACCAGCACCAAAGAGATACAAGAAACGTTACATTACTTATTCAAAATAAAACACAAGCAAAACAGAAGTAGAAATAAATTTAAACAATTGGTCTAGCCCTCTAGGAAGAGGGAAGAAAGAACCGCTCCACAAGCCGACGCCTTGCAACTTCGATTGTAATATTGAACAAATCAACATCAAGCTCGGCAGATAATGAGTTGAAAATCTTACTTGCACGCAACATGAAGGTATTAGATCTATAATTGGTACTACAAGGTGGAATGAACAATAAGTTGAAGTTACGGAGTGATCTAGCAGGGACACTGAAATTAACTAAAGAAAGAAGTTCGGGGCAGTCAATGAGACTTAAGACTATTTTCATTAAAAAGATAATGTCAGCCACAGAGCGCCTATCCTGCAACGGCAAAATATGATGCTTCTTACAGAAATCAACGTAATCCACAGAATCAAATGGGGTCTTTGTACGATAACTTAAATAACGCATAAATTTTTTCTGTACATTTTCAATCCTATTGATATATGTAACATATCTTGGATTCCATATTTGTGACGCATATTCGAGATTACTGCGAACAAGCGAACAGTATAAGATCTTTATGGTTTTAGCATCTGAGAAGTCCTTTGAATTGCGAATTAGAAAACCTAACATTTTAGTTGCTTTTGAAATAATAGCTTTTATATGGTCATCAAACAATAACCGGGAATCATGCAAGACACCAAGATCACGCACGCTATTTACTCGTTGAAGAGTTTGAGCCTTAAGAACATAATCAAAAGTTAATGTACTACGTTTTCGCGTGAATGTCATGACCGAACATTTAGTTGGATTAAGATCTAGACAGTTCAGATGGCAGTACTGTTCTAATCTGACCAAATCAGCTTGTAGTAACAGGGAATCACTGTATGATGAAATTTTGGCAAAAATTTTCATGTCATCGGCAAAACTTAATAGTTCAGCTGAATGAAAACAGTCGGCTATGTCATTTACAAAGATGATAAATAGCAACGGACCGAGTAGGGATCCTTGCGGAACACCGCTAGGGATAGAAACCCAGCTGGATATGTAATTATTAACAACAACAGCTTGGGTACGATTATCCACATAAGAAGCAAACCATCTTAGCAGGTCCCCACGAATCCCAATCAAAGCAAGTTTTTCAAGTAGAATATCATGCCGAATACGGTCAAAAGCTTTGCTATAGTCAGTGTAAATGACATCAACCTGCTGACCACCATCCATTGCTTCAGATACAAAATTATTTAATAGGACTAAATTTGATACGGTCGATCTACCCTTCAAAAAGCCGTGTTGAGATGGGTGCAAAGAAGAGGAAATTGCTGGATAGACTTGCTTGTAAATGATATCCTCAAATGCCTTAGCAAGTAGACAGAGTTTGGAGATAGGTCTATAGTCAGAAATTATAGAACGGGAACCCTTTTTAAAAACTGGGGTAATATATGCACATTTCCAAATAATCGGTACATAACACTCACGTAGTGATCTTTTGAATAGAAGGGTGACAGGTCTAGCCAACGCATTAGCAGTGTTAATAATAAACTGAGCCGACAGGTTGTCAGGCCCAGCTGACTTAGATGGATCCAGATTCTTAAGCAATTTCAAAACATCGCCCTCACTTACACTTACGGAGGATATATCTGAGACAGCGTTTCCACCTAATAAGTGATTAGAACTGGATGGATTTCGTCCAGAGACACCACCAAATGAAGCTAAAAATGAAGAGTGAAAAAATCTGGAGAACGCATTGCAAATTGATTCTCCTGTATTAAATAAGACACCGCCATGACTTAGCGCACTTGGAAGCTGGTTTGATTTCGATTTTGATTTTATATGGGACCAAAAGTACTTAGGGTTTAGCCTAATAGAATTTTCAATCGATTTTGTGTAATTCAAATAGCATAACTCTTCTTGATCCTTGAACCTGTTCCTCAACAACTTGTATGATTCCTCATCAGACCTATTGCCATATTTATTGAACTTACGAAGATACTTAGACTTTTCCTTAAGAATCTTTTTTAAAGATGAATTGTACCAAAGTGGGTACATTTTGTTATTAACTAATTTAGATGGTATATATTTGTCTCTCAACGAGTTCACTACTTGATAAAAAAACTCAACCGAATCCTCCAAGTACGACAAGAATACTCAACCTCCCAGTTAATATTATTTAAATCGGAAATAATTGAATCGTAGTCAGCTCGACTGTAAAGAAATTTAGTACGCGGTGGTGATCGCAAAGGTTCAAAGTCCAAGTTAGGAATGCTAATGTACAAAGCCCCGTGATGATTATCGATAGGTACTAGCGAGTCGGAACTAGAATCGGCGACGCGTATTGTTATATTACTGAGAACAAGATCTAAGATACGGCCAAAACTGTTTAAGTGACCGTTAAACTGCTGTAAATTTAACATGTTAATTTCATCGACAAAATAAATTTCGTCATTAGAGGAATAGTTGTTAGGTTCATAGTGGAGGTCTGAAGGCGATGTTTTAATCCAACTAATATCGCTCATATTAAAATCACCTATTATGAGATAATTTTCTTGTGGGTTGTTCATTATAACGCTACCAAGAGTCGACATAAAACTATGTAATTGCTGAGAGAATGTATGACCCTGGTTCTCCTTGCAAAGATATAATACACACAGGTGTAACTTAATTGGTGCGCGTGTCTTGTACTTACTGAAAGTTAGGGATACCCATAAGTCTTCTGCAGTTGAGTGATAATCAAGGTTGGGCATGACTACGAAGTCCCGCCGAACGGCAACTAAAACACCTCCGCCTAATGTTTGACGTGTAGTCGCGTAGTCGCGATCACGGCGAAATATAACATACCTACTATCAAACAATTCGGAATCCAAAATGCTGTCCAGAAGCCAAGTTTCAGTTATCACTATAATATCATACCGCCTAGCGCATACATTTTCATATCCGAGTCATTCCAAGTTTACATGCAACTTGTACCACTGTTTATCATATGATACTAGTATTTTTGTGTGTGTGTATGTTTGCAACGAATAAACTCAAAAACTACTGATCTGATTTCAACAATTCTTTCACCATTAGTAAGCTACATTCACCCTGAGTAACATAGGCTATCTTTTACCGCGAAAAAATGCCTCATTCCCACGGGCAAAAACTGTTAACGCGGGCGGAGCCACGGCGTAAAGCTATAATGAATAAAGAAAAAAAAACATAAATAACACTAAATTAAAAAATTTAATGACTCCCGACACAAAACCGTTATTCGATCCTTTCAACAACTAAACTAAAGAGCTGATAATCTTCAAATGGCTGAAGATACGCACACGCAACAAACTTATAACACCCCTCTTTTTCGTCGGGGGTTAATTAAAGGGAAAATGTAGTACTTACGGAGGTTCAAACATGAAGGTATGTAGTACCGCGGGTAGCGCGTCCCAAAACTCCTTGTAATCGTCGGGCTGCTGCCTCGCTAGCGGCAGGCCCGTCGCTAGCACCTTCAAATACATCATCAACTTATCAAGTCAAGTGCCGTGGCTCAATGAAATGAAATGAAATATGTTTTATTACAATCACTTTTCGACGTCGAGGCGAGTTCACAATTTGGCTGTCTTCTGTGGAGAAGAACTCGCCGGAAGAAACTCCACAGGCGTTGCATCTTTTCAAATATTTTACAAAATTATTATATTATACAATTTGATTGATATATAACAAAGAGTGCAAACGAAGATATGCAATTAGAGGAAGGCAAAGGAAGATTAGAAGGTCAAAACTTCAAGACTTTTTACGCGTTGTCTTTTTTATTATTTCCCGTGGTGAAAAGTATCTAAGATGTTGACCGGGGATATAAGGTACCACCACGCAAAATTTCATTTAAATCGGTACAATGGTACAAACAAACAGACAGACAGACAGACGATTTTTTTTTTCAAAACTTGTATTTTTGTGTTCAGCTACACTCCCTTTTTCACCTACAATCAGTTTTTTGAAAAAACATATTAATGTACAGACACGCCGATTCTTCAGTTTTCTTATAGTATAGATAGAAGATAGATTTTTAGACCGAGGAAACTCCAAATCCGTTGACTTCAATTCGAAAGTTCGCAGGTTCAAGCCTCAGTGCTTTTGTTTTTAAATTTCGTAAGTTAGCCTACAACTTTTACCTGTAGTAGTAATGAAGCTATTTGCGTGGTTTCGTCAGGCTGATCGCTGTTTTTCCGTCGTTTTTCCGCCACGTTCTGTATCGCCGAATGCAGCGCCTGTAAAAACATTGTTTTATATAAAGTCACATTATATAAGGTCACATTATACAACTTAAGAAAACAATTTTACTTACTAGCTTTTAGTGTTTTTTAAATTGGCTTGCGTGAGATATCCCCCCCATTTGTATGCCGGGCCGTGTATAAGTGTGTGTGTGTGTGTGTGTGTGTACCTGCAGCAGATGGTGCAGTATGTTGGTGTGCGGCTGCTGGTGGTAGAGCGAGGCGGCGGCGGCGAGGCACCGCGCGCTGCCCGCACACGACTGAGCAGAGCACGCGGCCGAGAGTGTGTGTGTGTGTGTGTGTGTGTGTATACCTGCAGCAGATGGTGCAGTATGCTGGTGTGCGGCTGCTGGTGGTAGAGCGAGGCGGCGGCGGCGAGGCACCGCGCGCTGCCCGCACACGACTGAGCAGAGCACGCGGCAGAGAGTGTGTGTGTGTGTGTGTGTGTATACCTGCAGCAGATGGTGCAGTATGTTGGTGTGCGGCTGCTGGTGGTAGAGCGAGGCGGCGGCGGCGAGGCACCGCGCGCTGCCCGCACACGACTGAGCAGAGCACGCGGCCGAGAGTGTGTGTGTGTGTGTGTGTGTGTATACCTGCAGCAGATGGTGCAGTATGTTGGTGTGCGGCTGCTGGTGGTAGAGCGAGGCGGCGGCGGCGAGGCACCGCGCGCTGCCCGCACACGACTGAGCAGAGCACGCGGCCGAGAGTGTGTGTGTGTGTGTGTGTGTGTATACCTGCAGCAGATGGTGCAGTATGTTGGTGTGCGGCTGCTGGTGGTAGAGCGAGGCGGCGGCGGCGAGGCACCGCGCGCTGCCCGCACACGACTGAGCAGAGCACGCGGCCGAGAGTGTGTGTGTGTGTGTGTGTGTGTATACCTGCAGCAGATGGTGCAGTATGTTGGTGTGCGGCTGCTGGTGGTAGAGCGAGGCGGCGGCGGCGAGGCACCGCGCGCTGCCCGCACACGACTGAGCAGAGCACGCGGCCGAGAGTGACGTCAGCGATGTGAAGAGTGGGGGGAGCAACTCGTGGCGGGTTAAGGCTTCCTGAAACAATCCAATTGTATTGGTTAACTGTATTTATATTACTGTATCGAAAGCTGATGAGCTTTCGATACAGTAATATACAGTTGGTTTAATAACAAGTAACTAATAACAGGTTTTCACTAGTAGAATCAATATAACAAAACAAAAAGAGACAGCGCTCTATAGGACGCAAACAAAAACAAAAAAACAAACCATCATGAAATTAACAATGATAAACAATATATAAAGTAACTATTAAGTGTGATTGGGAGTAAATACCTAATCGCTCGCAGAAAAGGCTTCAAACTCACTAAGTAGCATTAAAGAACTTATCACTTAATATGCGTCTGGCAGATTCAATGCTCGCATCAAAGAGATCGACTTCCTATTCTATTAAAACTATTTAAAATAGAAATACGTATGGCCCGTAAACAATCGTAATAATGTAAAAATACGTAATCTAAACACGACCAGTTTTTGACGTGACAACTTCTTATAATTCAATGGAGCCGGCTGCACGCACGAAAAAACATGACGCAATGCGGCGTTACCGCGCGGCTGAGGCGTTCCATTTAAGGCTTGAAGTGCAAGCGAGAGCGCGGAACGAGCGACAAAGAGGCACAATCGTTGTCACGTTCAACTATCGTCAGTAAACCGACTTTACAGACAACCGCTTTTTTATATTCTTTAAATGATTTAACCGCAACTACAATGCAAATGGTATAAAAAGTAGACTATGACACTTTCCAACCCTAAATCTATCTCTATGAAATAAATCTGGTCAGTTTTAAGCTTAGTTTTAGGGTGAAAGGAAGACAAACAAACAAACGCAATTACACATTTTTATATATGTCGGCGCGAAATCTGGCGCCTCGCTTCTCGTATTGGAATCTTAATTACCCAGTTCTCACGAACGATTTGTTTAAGTTAAGGGCTTATCGCCACCTTATCGCACAGGACGTGTGGATGTACATGGGTCGAACATACCCTGGGAACGGTGGTGACATCACCAATTTGGTATGTCGCTGAACGTAGCCGTGGGCCGGCTCTCTATGTGGGTGATAAAATTCCTAAAGTTATGAGAGGGGCTGCAAAGCTAGTCCCCGCACTCTGTTCTTAGCCTTTGCCGAGCGCGGCCCACGGATTCGTTAACCGTTCTCGTTATTTAGTTTAAAACAAAGACTTTCTAAAATTAATTGTGTTAGATTTTATTTGGACATTTATATTCAGTTTAATTTTAGAGATTAGTTGGACATTATTACTGTTTAATAAGTTGGACAATATTATAACAACATTGTAAAATTGCCTTGCGCGTTTTCCTTGTCGCCTACAAAGTGAAGTACTATAAAATCAATCATAATGCAAAACCCGTCTGATGACGATCGGGGCTCGGCCGCTCCTACATCAGAAGTGGTGGGATACACGTCGCGAGTGCAATGTGGGACTAATTCGCGAGTGCAAAGTGATGAAAATCGCGAAAATGATCATGAATGGAAGAGATTGTTTGAGGCGCAAAATGAACATTTGCGTACGCTCATCTGTGCTATTCAGTCCCCGTCAACGAATAGCAGTGTTTCAATTCAGGCAGCACTGAATTTCATCCTGAAAAACCAGATTGCGATGCACAGGCGTGGTGTTCGACCGCCGAGCTGTGTTTAGGGGAAACCCCACTTCAGGGAGGCCCTCTTGTTATTGCGCTGACTAAAGCTATGAAAGGAAATGCATCTTCATGGCTGTCGCAAGCAACTTACGCTGGAATGACATGGGCGGAATTCAAAACAATTTTCCTGAGCCGATTTTCAACTGCTGAAACGCATGCCGCAACACTGATGCAGCAACTCTATGGTGAGAAAATCAAAGAAAATGAAAATTATGGAGCCTATGCTAGTCGTCAGGTGAACCACTTAATTAATCGATGGAAAAATGTAGACGTCGAGCACATTGCAGTTTCTACAGTGCTAGCTGTATTGGCACAACAAGATCCAAGACTGCGACGTCTTGCATGCACTACAGAAGTGAAAACACGTCACGATCTACAAAAGGAGCTGCAAGCGTATAGCTTTTTAAAACGCCGAAATGAAGAGCCTAGAAGTGGTCAAGAGGCGTCGAAACGTCCTAAGATTATGGACTCAAAATGTTTTGGCTGTGGGAAAATTGGCCATAGAATTCAAGACTGTAATCGAGAGAAAATGAGACAACTTATGCAAAATCCAATAAGTAAAGACATGAAGAAAGAAGACCCTAAGAAGAGGCCTGTTCCACAATGCTACAAATGTGGACAGGTGGGCCACATCTCTACGCTGTGTGCAGCGAAGGCGGCTACTGGTGGCGGCGCTGGAGAGTCCCCGGCGGCGGCGTCGCATCAACCTCTGTTCTATTCTATTGGCACGTCTCGCCTTACTCACAACGGTCAGTCGTTCTATTTTTATTTTGATTCTGGGGCTGAATGTTCTCTGATTAAAGAAAGTGTTGCAAATAAGTTTATGGGAAAACGTTTTTTCATCTTTGGTCACTTTAATGGGCATTGGCAATGGCGATGTATGCTGTACATGTCAGATACTGTCGCAAGTTTCCATTGATCGTTTTGTTATTGAATTGCTTTTTCATGTAGTGCCAGATGATGCCATGCAATACGATGTATTGATTGGACCAGATTTAATTAAACAAGGATTTTCTGTTGAAGTTTCCAGTAACAGTCTTATTTTGAAAAGGAATCATGTAGTTAATCTGCTTGAAGTCGGCCAAAGTGTCACAACTTTTGAAAATATTAACACAGACGTTTCTGGTCGTTACCGTGACAAAGTTATTGATTTATTGCAAGATTATTCGCACGTCGTAGCTTATTTTAGTGAAAGGACAACGGGTCCCAAGTCTCGTTATCACTCGTACGAGCTCGAAACATTAGCAGTGGTCAAGTCGATTAAACATTTTCGTAATTTCTTACACCGTGTTCTACCGTGTAGAACGTTTACTGTTGTAACTGATTGTAACTCTCTTCAAGCTACACGTAACAAGCTTGACCTCACACCACGAGTTCATAGATAGAATAGAGAAGCCCACCGTCTTTCTTACAAGCATTCGATTTTGAAATTGTTTATAAAGATGGAAAGAAAATGTCTCACGTAGACTTTTTGTCCCGTAATCCTTTATCTAATGAGAACTTGTTACAAAAAGTTCAGGAAAAACGAGTAAACTTATTAGAATTGTCTAAAACGTGGTTAAAAGCTGAATAGCAACGTGATCGTGAATTACAAACGATTGTTTCGGAATTAAATGACGATGATGTTGATAGTGAAGTGTCAAGTAATTATAAAATTATAGACGGTATTTTACATAGAGTTCTACAACGTAACTCTAAGACCTTGTGTTTGCCTGTAGTGCCTCGATCTTTCAGATGGTCTGTAATTAATAATATTCATGAGTCTGTAATGCATCTAGGCTGGGAAAAGACTCTAGACAAAGCGTATGAATTTTATTGGTTTCCAAAAATGAACAAATATGTTAGAAAATTTGTAGAAAACTGTATAACGTGCAAAGTTTCAAAGTCCAGATCCGGTAAAATACAAGCTGAACTTCATCCTATACCTAAAGTTTCTGTGCCCTGGCATACAATTCATATTGACATTACTGGTAAATTGAGTGGTACAAACCAAACAAAAGAATACATCATTGTTGTGATAGATGCGTTTACTAAATACGTTTTATTGCATCATTCCACTAAACTTGATACGCTTAACGCCATTAAAGCTTTACAATTCGGAATCGGTTTATTTGGTGCTCCAATTAGAGTTATTGCTGATCAAGGCAGGTGTTTTGCAAACAGACAATTTCGTAGTTTTTGTGATTCCAATAACATCCAATTACATTTAATTGCTACTGGAACATGTAGAGCTAATGGTCAAGTGGAGCGAGTTATGAGTACATTGAAAAATATGCTCACTGCAGTCGAAGTAAAAAAAGATAAAACGTGGCAAGACTCTATTCCCGACGTTCAACTTGCCCTTAATTGTACAGTCAATCGCGTTACTAAGGCAAGTCCATTAGAGTTATTTATTGGAAAAGTAGCGAGACCGCTTTCTTTGTTAGCCCTGGGTGACCAAGATGAAACTGAGGTAGACATTCATGAAATCAGAGAACGTGCAGCAAACTCCATGAATCAAAATGCAATCCAAGATAAACGCAGATTTGATAAAACCAAAGCGATTCTAAAGAAATTTGCTGTTGGTGATTTTGTTTTGATTGAGAACCATGAAAGAAATCAGACTAAACTTGATTCTAAATATCGTGGACCTTTTAAAGTCATTGAATTACTTGATGGAGATAGATATCTCTTGAAGTCATTGGATAATAATCGAACGTTTAAATACGCTCATGAACGTTTGCGAGCAATGCCAGAGTGTGACGTTCCCCCTGAGTTGGAACAGCTTTTAACTGATGATGATGACGATGATGAAGAACAGTCAGGTTCGACCGTTGTCGGCGGAGAACAATATTAATGCAATTGGAGAACAATAGTAATGCAATTCAAATGGACATATTTAGTTCGCGACCTGTTCTTGTTGCCGATCACAAGGCCAAGTCTGTAACCCAGTTGAGCTGGTATCGGAGGCCGCGGGCGGCGATGAGCAATGGGTGCGCGGGCTTAGTGGAGTGCCCATGTGACGGGTACGGTGGTGTGCTCAGTGATGAGCGATGCGTTGCGATGTGAGACCTGGACTGGTGTGGCTTGTGACACCACTAGTCATAACGTTATGCCAGCTCCGTGGACTGGTGTGGCTTGTAACACCTCTAGTTATAATGTCATGCCAGCTCCGTGGCTTCTGAACACATTGTTCTTAATGTCACACAGGGTCGTCGCTGTTGGGATATGGCTTGTGGACACGTTGTTCATAATGTCATAGTGTGTGTCAGAATTGCAGTTACGTTTGTTGATTTATAATGTGATTAGATCAGTTCTTTGACTTGATCTGTTGTTGATTTATAATGTGACTAGATCTGTTCTTCATTGTTGAATTCTAACATAACACTAAATGTTAACACTTAGTTCTCATTTGTGGAGACCTTACACTCTGGTACTTGCGGTAGTTTGGCAGGATAGCCGAACGGAAGCTTTAAGAGGTGTAATCTTTGCAGGTGGGGTCCTGCCTGGGTCACACGAGGACGTGTGAAAGTCAGGATCGCCGTGTCGGCGCGAAATCTGGCGCCTCGCTTCTCGTATTGGAATCTTAATTACCCAGTTCTCACGAACGATTTGTTTAAGTTAAGGGCTTATCGCCACCTTATCGCACAGGACGTGTGGATGTACATGGGTCGAACATACCCTGGGAACGGTGGTGACATCACCAATTTGGTATGTCGCTGAACGTAGCCGTGGGCCGGCTCTCTATGTGGGTGATAAAATTCCTAAAGTTATGAGAGGGGCTGCAAAGCTAGTCCCCGCACTCTGTTCTTAGCCTTTGCCGAGCGCGGCCCACGGATTCGTTAACCGTTCTCGTTATTTAGTTTAAAACAAAGACTTTCTAAAATTAATTGTGTTAGATTTTATTTGGACATTTATATTCAGTTTAATTTTAGAGATTAGTTGGACATTATTACTGTTTAATAAGTTGGACAATATTATAACAACATTGTAAAATTGCCTTGCGCGTTTTCCTTGTCGCCTACAAAGTGAAGTACTATAAAATCAATCATAATGCAAAACCCGTCTGATGACGATCGGGGCTCGGCCGCTCCTACATATATATATTTTTTCTTTTTATTTATTACACCCTGATTTTACGGCTACATTGGTTATTAACAATACATAGATTATTTACTAACTTTATTTATTCCATAACAATTAATTGTATCAGAAATTCTCTAATAAACTAAAGTTATAACATTTCAACAATAATATTATTAATATTTGAATAGACCATGGAGTATGGATAGTAGTGTGACATCCTCCGTGGTCGAGTGGTCAAAAGTTCATCTCACGCTACGGAGGTTCCGGGTTCAAATCCCGGTGAGGATCCGTCGAACAAATAATTTGTGAGACTTTCCCCAGTTTGGTTAGGACATTGGTTAAAATATAAACAACATTGGTTGGACATAAATGGTTTTTCTTTCTTTCTTTCTTTTTACATTGCAGGCTGAATCACCTGATTGTCCTAAATCGAAAGGCACGTCCGTTGGTCCCGGCTACTATCGACGGATGTAGTCGTTATAGGAGCCATGTCGGAAGCCTAAGGCGGCTCAACAATTCCGACACCAGGGCACTGGTCGGTCACGTCATACAGAAAACGCGATTTGACAACCTACTTCTTTTTGAATAACAACTACAAGTGAATGGCGCTAGGCGCTATGTAAAACACCCCCTCCACCACCGGCGGAGTCCCGCGGCGCCTGCGGGGTGCGGGGCGTGGGGCGCTATATCGGGCGGGGAACTCATGCCGGCGCGGGGGGTTGAGTGTCCTTTCTGTACGGGTTAGTACTATTATTTTCTTCTGTGACCAGGGTTTGTGAGGTAAGTTAACCTCGAAATCCACTCGATAAGAAAGAAAGTGTGACATGTGTGTCAGTGATCTCGTTCACCTTCCTCACGGCACAAAATAGAAAGTTTCCACAAAGTCCACTTCCACCGTCCTTGAAATTAACTACCTAAACTTGGTTGACTCCTTGAAAAACGTGTATCGTCATTTTTGTGTTGTGTTTAAACAGCCAAATACACTACAACAGTAATAAGAACACTTATTCATTTTTTTAGCACATCAAACATCAATACTTTGTTAATAATCGCGAGAGCGACGACTGCACGTGGTCCGAGCTTGTATAGAGCGTGGTCCGAGCGGCCTGTAAACGCCATGATCAATGTGTGCGTAAAAATATGGCGCTTAGTTCCGAGTGGGCCATCTGTCTAGACGCGCCGCTATACGTAGTTTGTGCTTACGGTGTGGAGGCAGTGCATCATCTCGCTCACCTTCCTGACGGTGTGGACACAAATTACGTATAGCGGCGGCGCGACGATACACGTTTTTCAAGGAGTCAACCAAGTTTAGGTAATTAATTTCAAGGACGGCGGGAGTGGACTTTCTGGAAACTTGTTATTTTCTGACATGTGTGTCAGTGATGTCTCGCTCACCTTGGTGACGGTGTCGAGGCAGTGCAGCGCGTGTATGGTGACGGGCGCGGAGCTGGCCACCCCAATCTCGAGCGCCGCGCTCGGCTCCACCGCGCAGATGTTGCACAAACACTGGCCCAGTGTTGCCACGTCCGTAGGACTGAAACTGAACACAAACACTGTTTTACTGAGGGAAGAAGTCAAACTATGATGGATTTTGTCAGCTGAGTTATGATAAGTGTTCATATCATAATCATAACATAACTATTAAAGACGAGAAAATTAATTTGTTAATATTTGCACGCTGATATAATTTGGCAAAACATGTAGAGCTATAAAACTATTACCAACTGTTACACCATGTTTTACGGCAAATAAATAATCTTTATCTTTAAATAAAAAATAAAAATTTTGGTCTGGCCAAAAAAACAGAATGCCTGTTCTGATTATTACATATTTTTTTAAGTGTTTATGGAAATCGTCAGTATTAAATTAGTCCATTGAATTTTCGCAATATGGCGAAGTTCTTTACTTCTTAGATTATACAGGGCGTCCCACGGCTATGCCACATGGAGGGAAAGTACCCTAAATTTTGTAGGTAGAACATTTTACTGAAAGAAGACATTATTTTATTTCTAAAAACTATTAAAACTGCATTCATACATTTTTTAATAATTACATGGTTGAACCGGGAATCGAACCCGCTATACGAAAAAAAAAGATCCTGTAGTTTTTTTCATACCGGTCAAAAGGCTTCATCATAAGGGTAATTTTTTGCTAAATAACATAGTGTCAGAAATAAAAAGAAGACTATGTATTTTAACATTTTTAATACAAAATTTATCAATTTTATCAAATGCTCAAAATTACGCAGTTGAATACAAATCACACTCTTTATTTCACTCCCTGTCGATTTTTTTAACTTGTTGTGGTGGATATTTATAATAATACGTCTAAGGTCTATTTGTAGCTCGTGGACACTTTCGTACCGGTTCTTGTAAACTCATTTTTTTTAACATAATCCCATAAAAAAATCTAACGGGGCTAGATCTGGCGATCTCGGCCGGCTACATCAAATGTTAAAATTCATAGTATTCCTTTTATTTTTGATACTATGTTATTTAGCAAAAAATAATTCTTATGATGAAGCCTTCCGATTGGTATGATAAAACTACAGGTGATTTTTTTTTCTCGTGTAGCGGGTTCGATTCCTGGTTCAACCATGTAATTATTAAAAAATGTATGAATGCAGTTTTAATAGTTTTTAGAAATAAAATAATGTCTTCTTTCAGTAAAATGTTCTAACTACAATATTTAAGGTACTTTCCCTCCATGTGGCATAGCCGTGGGACGCCCTGTATATATAGAATAAACATACGCGTATCTTTATATACAAGTATGTCTGTAAAATGCGTGTCTGTATGTATGTAAAGCCTGACCAAAGAAATAACAAACCTGCTCTGGGGGCGCCACGTGTATATTTTTACGACTATGGCAACAATTTCCCTTATAACATTAGTTCCATTGAAATTCCGAAATATGCCGAGGTTTCTTATTTCTTTGGTCGGGCTTTATGTAAGCTTACGTGGGTCGTATGTGTTGGTAGATGAGAGGGAATATCTGCACTAGGGTCGTGAGGAAGTTTGAAGACGGCGCGTACACCTCCGCCGATTTGCCTTCCTCGGGTCCTGGAAAAAAAATACAAATAAAAACCAACCAAAAAATGGCGCATACATAGCTATTCTTATTGGTATTATTGTTTAATTTTTCTTAGGATAGCATTATCATCATCATCATCATTTCAGCCGAAAGACGTCCACTGCTGGTCAAAGGCCTCCCCCAAAGATCTCCACGACGATCGGTCCTGCGGCTTCCCGCGACCCTTACCAGATCGTCGGTCCACCCACTTAAGTTTAGCGATTCTTCGGGCTATGTCGGTGACTCTGGCACAGAATACCAAATAGTAGTCCCTACAGAAGCTCCACTAGGCGACATAATTCAATTAAATTGCAACCCTATCTCCGTTACAATAAAGTGCAATTCAGATCGCACGGCGCTAGGCGAAAAGACGAAGTTGCTGCATCTCTTTCTCTCGCGTTGCGCTAACTCTTGTGCCACTCTACTAACACCTTTAGGGCTGTCGTCTTTGAGAAAATAAAACATCTGATTTATTAACCTATAAGGTACCTACGTTTTACTCAAACAAATGATGGTTCAATAAAACCAATGCTACTACTATTTACTAAGTAATAGTATTACTCGTATTATAATGTTTGCAAACTATATTTACTCGTCGGTAGGTAGGTAAGTACTTTAGTTTATGAAAATACGTCATAATGTTACTGTAGGTGTGTAAGAGAAAATTATGAGGACAAGAAAAGAGATCTAAAAAAGACACATCC
Organism: Teleiodes luculella; assembly: GCA_948473455.1. NCBI lineage: Eukaryota > Metazoa > Arthropoda > Insecta > Lepidoptera > Gelechiidae > Teleiodes > Teleiodes luculella. The sequence continues at coordinate 2,236,448 of OX419605.1, forward strand.
GATCCAGTCCTTTTCCTTTTATTTTTGCATCCATAAACACAACAGCATTTGTCGTATTGTTGTGAAGTCATTTTCGTAATTTGAGCGAGCGGAGCGGCGCGTAATAACGACGCGTCACGCGCGCCCGGCGACTGTTCGCGCACTGATGTAGCTAGCCCTGCCTTTCATCGGCCGGGGCGATATTTCGCCCGTCATACCTATTCTTACGAGTGGAACCCCCCTGACTCTGGTTCGCCTACGGATCTCATCATTTCAAATTCGATCACGCAAGGGTAGCATTAACTGAACAAAAAATGTAAGATGTTTCCGAGAAAATTACGGCTCCGTAGCCTAGTTGGTAGTACGTCTGCCTTCGAAGCACAGGGTAATGGGTTCGAATCCCGTCCAGGACAGACATTCGTGTGATGAGCAAGCACTTGTGTTTGCCTTGTGTCTGAATGTTGTATAATTACATTATGTTCAGTTGTCTGACACCTATGTAGTCTGATCTGTCTAGCTTGGGATCAGATGGCTGTGTGTCAGATGTCCCAAAAAAAAGGTTCTTTGAGAAAGCTGCTCAAAGCCGTTGACTGAACACATCCTTTCAGTATCTGCTTAATCGTAACTCACACTCAGTTCGTTGCATTTTAAACCCTATGTATTATGCAATACCAGTGGTTTTCCTTGTGGAACTTCCCCTCGATGTTGGTTCGACCACAGAGAAATAAGGGAGAAGAGGTGCCCTAAGCAATGTATTCTAGCCTTAATCAGTGTGGTCCTGACGTCATAACTCAATAGTGCTTGATATTTGGCTTCACTTGGTTCTATAGGTACAGAAAACGAGATAAGGCATCTCTTCTCCCTTATTTCTCTGTGGGTCCGACCGAAACACTGCACCACCGACAAGTCCGAAAAAAAAAACTATTTTTTTTTTCATTCATCATAGGTTTCTTAAAAACACTTAATGACATCATAATAAGAAGCTAAAAAGCTTTGCTCTAACCAAGACCGGCTTTCAGTTCTTGCAGTATTAACTTAACTAACTGTCACACCCTGTTATTTCATTGTAAACTTTATGTACTACTAGCGACCCGCCCCGGCTCCGCACGGGAAAATGGTTACTGTGGGTTATCCTTAAGTATATTATGCATGTATTACACATATAAACCTTCCTCTTGAATTATTTTATCTATTAAAAAAAAAACCGCATCAAAATCCGTTGCGTAGTTTTAAAGATTTAAGCATACATAGGGACATAGGGATATAGGGACAAAGAAAGCGACTTTGTTTAGTACTATGTAGTGATGTAATGAAATGAGAGAGTGAGTCTGTGGCCAAGTGGCTAGGGTTGTTGACTGCTATTCGGAATTTCGCAAGTTCATACCTCGTCACGTACCAATGTGTTTTCGAATTCATATGTACGTTTATTCGACGCTCTTACGGTGAAGGAAAACATCGTGAGGAAACCTGCACATACTTGCGAAGTAATTCAAAGGTCGTGTCTGAAGTTGACCAACCCGCACTGGGCCAGCGTGGTCGACTAAGGCCTATTCACCCTGATATCAGGGTAGGCTCGAGCCCCTCGGTGGGGACATAATATGAGCTGTTAACAGGTTTCTTAAAAACTCTTAATGACAGCATATAAAAAGCTGAAAAGCTTTGCTCAAACCAAGAGCGGCTCTCAGTCCTTGTAGTATTAACTTAACTAACTGTCACACCCTGTTATTGCAATGTAAACTTTATCTACAGTAAGCTGACGAATGAGGTGACCCCTTCCCCGACACGTCCCGCTACTTTCGCCACGCTATAACTTAGAGAGACCGTTGAAATAAGGCAACACAACTCTTAACTACACTGATAAAGTATTATTAGCCATTAGTTCGTCATTTTCTGCCCCCTTGGAGCGGTAGATGGCGCTTAACGGCGCCTCGGGGGTCATCTTATTCGTCAGTTTACTGTACTATGTAATACCGGTGTTTTGATAGTTGAACTTCACACCCTGTTATTGCATTGTAAACTGTATGTACTATGTAATACCGGTGTTTTGGTTGTTGAACTTCACACCCTGTTATTGCATTGTAAACTGTATGTACTATGTAATAGCGGTGTTTTGGTTGTTGAACTTCACACCCTGTTATTGCATTGTAAACTGTATGTACTATGCAATACCGGTGTTTTGGTTGTTGAACTTCACACCCTGTTATTGCATTGTAAACTGTATGTACTATGTAATACCGGTGTTTTGGTTGTTGAACTTCACACCCTGTTATTGCATTGTAAACTGTATGTACTATGTAATACCGGTGTTTTGATAGTTGAACTTCACACCCTGTTATTGCATTGTAAACTGTATGTACTATGTAATACCGGTGTTTTGATAGTTGAACTTCACACCCTGTTATTGCATTGTAAACTGTATGTACTATGTAATACCGGTGTTTTGGTTGTTGAACTTCACACCCTGTTATTGCATTGTAAACTGTATGTACTATGTAATACCGGTGTTTTGATAGTTGAACTTCACACCCTGTTATTGTATTGTAAACTGTATGTACTATGTAATACCGGTGTTTTGGTTGTTGAACTTCACACCCTGTTATTGCATTGTAAACTGTATGTACTATGTAATACCGGTGTTTTGGTTGTTGAACTTCACACCCTGTTATTGCATTGTAAACTGTATGTACTATGTAATAGCGGTGTTTTGGTTGTTGAACTTCACACCCTGTTATTGCATTGTAAACTGTATGTACTATGTAATACCTGTGTTTTGATTGTTGAATTTCCCCGCGATGTTGGTCCAGGCGGCCCAGGCGGCGGCCCACACCCCCCGCTGCAGCGCGCCCCCCGCCCCCTCCCCGCACGCGCGCCCCGCCGCCGACACCACCTCTTGGAACGACTTTAGCGCTGCCACCGACACCTTGACCAAAACATTTTTTGTGATCATTTTATTACTCTGCCGTGCAAATTTAAAATGCAGTACGCAGTTTTTTTTAAACTTAATATTGTACAGTTTCGTGGAGAGATATACTAAAAACAAAGACTTATTTTTATATCTGAAGCCGTTAGGCAAAAAAGGATGTTTATTTCTGGTATATCTTTTTACGAAACTGTCCTATGTTAAGTTAAAGGTGTACTGTACTGCATTTAAAATTTGGACGTCCTTTTACATCTGGACATTTTTTGTGTGCAATAAATTACAGACGCCAGACGCCAAACTGTCCTATATTAAGTTAAAGAAAGGAAAGAAAGGTGTACTGCATTTAAAATTTGGACGTCCTTACATCTGGACAATTTTTGCGTACAATAAAGTACAGACGCCAGCACATGCGGTTGGGTACTCGCACTACGAAATTCACCCCTACCGCTACGGAACACGGGCGCTTTCAAGGGTCAACATGTCCAGACGCATATGCTAGTTTCTGTACATTGTATTCAACTTGAGAAGTGATATGTCAGCACCTGGACACATATATATAGCTCACCTCGTGGCTCTTCCTGCGCGCGAAGTCAGTGATGTAGCCGAGCAGCGCCGGCCACGACCTATTGAAGTCCCCCACACACATCAGCAGCGCGAACCGAGAGTGGAACACGCGACACACGCCTGATAATATCAGCACCTGGACACATATATATAGCTCACCTCGTGGCTCTTCCTGCGCGCGAAGTCAGTGATGTAGCCGAGCAGCGCCGGCCACGACCTATTGAAGTCCCCCACGGTCATCAGCAGCGCGAACCGAGAGTGGAACACGCGACACACGCCTGATAATGTCAGCACCTGGACACATAACAAGTGTCATCATCAATAAAAGCCATTGATTTATAAACTACAACTTGAGTATAAATAGAAAAAATTCTGGGAGGGATAGATTACGCCTAATCGAGTATGAACCGTAAGCACGGATATGAACAGTCCGAAAATCTTCAGCGCGTTCGTTTAGTATCAAATGATTATCGGAGCAGATTATTTTTCCCGGTGAAAATAAGAAATTTAATAGGAGAACATTTTAAAATGTGCAGTGATAAGTTGCAAACATGACTCGAGGAACAAATCCAAAAAGAAAAAATGTTATTGATTTCACCGCCCATACAAAATCTGCCAAAATGTGCTTACGCTTGACATAAAGGCAGCAGAGCGATGCGCGTGCTCTATGTATATTTATTCTCTAAGGACTACAGATAAAACATGATAGATGAAAAGAATATCAGACTGAACTGCGACAGCCACTACTGCGACAGACTGAACTGCGATAAATAACATAACATAACTAACCTAACTCAACCTAACCGACTGTCGCAGTTCAGTCTGATAATCAGATGAAAAAATGGGACGGCACAGTGAAAATACAACCATAGAAAGACTATATACATTGAGAGCGTCGCTGACCAAGTGGCTAAGCCCGTTGACTTCCATTCCGAAGTTCGCGGGTTCAATCCTCGGCACGTACCAATGTGTTTTCTATTTTCGAATTCATATGTACGTTTATTCGACGCTCTTACGGTGAAGGAAAACATCGTGAGGAAACCTGCACTGTGTGTGCAGTTGACCAACCCGCACTGGGCCAGAGCGTGGTCGACTAAGGCCACGATTTCTGGGATTTCAGGGTAGACTCGAGCCCCTCGGTGGGGACTTCTGAAATTCTGAAAAGGTGGGGAATTTCCGGTTTTCGTTTATGAAAAACGTCAATCCAAGTGCTTTGATTCAAATAATAAGCAGTTGTGTTGACGCAGGGGAGGCTCGGCTACGGGATAACACGTAGTCGTGGCTGTCCTATCGCGAAGTGCTAGTCTGCACCCGTACCAGGGATCCAAGCGGATCCAGAGCGTCGACGAGGCATACGGAAGACGACCAATCGACACCTCCCGAGGGTGAAGCGCGGAGGTGGGAGGGGAAACCCACACCTACGTGTACTTGGCACCACCGGGCTGGGATTAGGGGTGAAATAGTGTCTATACTAGAGCAGGTCACCCGTCTGCGCTCCTCGCAGACGTCTCTCCTATACATACATACATGACCTGTACGTGTGTGTGTGTGTGTGTTTACCTGTGTTTCCGCCCACTGCTTCTGCGCGGTGTTCCTCGTGTGGTGTATCAGTATATGTTCTCCGGTGTCCACCTTCTCCGAACTCGCTATGTTGGACTGCCTTTGCACCTGTTTCAGAAATTTTATGTGCAGTTTCTAGTTCAAAATGGAAAATTCAAAAGCTAAATGATGTCTTGTATGTAAGTGGCGTATTTTCCCCCTAAATTTTACAGAAGTAATTTCCAACAAGTTGCAAATTTGTTATGCTGCAAAAGCTGCCTTAGTGATCAAATCAAATAAAAAATAATTTATTTCGATTCACATAATTTATCTTATACTAATGATAGGAGTCTCCTAGTAGGCAAGTAAAATTTGCCCGTGTTAGAAGGCTCCGCTCTTTCGTACACTAAATTAAGTACTATTATGTATTATAGTGATGTACACGTAATACTCATAATCTTGAAGGAATGCTTACTTTTTCAAATAATTGTATTTCCTTCAGTCCATTTAGTAATCTATCTTTAAAGGAACAAAATGTTGGATTTTGATTAACCCAGGTCGTTGTGGAGATCTTTCGGAAGTTCTTCTGTCCAGCGTGGTCATAACATTAAATCACAAAAATTAATAACCCCCGACACAAAATCGTTACTTGATTCTTACAACAATTAGAAAAGAGCTGATAATCTTCAAATGGCTGAAGATATTTTCTTGGATCATAGCTAAGAACACTCTCGATCGTGACACATTGCAAACAAAAAAAAACTAGATCAAAATCGGCGCATTCGTTTAGGAGTTACATTGCCACAGACAGACAGACAGACACACACGGCAAACTTATAACACCCCTCTTTTTCGTCGGGGGTTATAGTTTACCTGGTCCAGCATGGGGAATAAGACAGCCAGCAGGGCTCGCCAGGCGGGCTTGCTGAGCAGGGCTCCGTGCGCGCCGATGCAGCTGAACAGCGTTTGGCTGGCGGCGCGGCGGACCGGCGCGCGCGGCTCCGTGCACAGCTCGCCTGGACAACAACACTTTCATTACTACATGTTTGCGAGTAATGGAACGCAACTGTGTTAGTTCGGCTAGGGTGGCGCTGTCGGTACTTCCTTTTGATTGTTTTTTTTTTGAGCTCATTGTATCGGTCTGCGTTATAACTGGTAATAATAAAACCAAGTTGTACTGTTCATGTTTCTATTCATTCACACGATCCATGCAATCCTACACTACAGCCCCCGTAACATGAAGTGCTATGACAAAAGTTTGTCGCACATTTAACTGCCAAACAGTTGCAAGAAACCCGCCATATTGAAATATCCTCCAATAAGAGAATACGCACGACAAAATTATGTCTGTCACGCGTGGACGGGCATGTTAGTGGTGCTGGTAGTAAATTTTATTAGAACAAGCTGGCTCGCCGGTGGCCAAGTGGCTAGGCCTGTTGACTTCCATTCGGAAGTTCGCGGGGTCAATCCTCGGCTCGTAGACCAACCCTCACTGGGCCAGTGTGGTCCCCTGAATTCAGGGGAGGCTCGAGCCCCTCGGAGGGAACTTATATGAGCTGTTAACGTATAGCTCGGAAATCAAGTATATGTATCCTTTTCTAAAAAAAACGGCAACTTTATATAAACATAGGGTACACTGAGGCCGACGGCCGTGTCATTCGCTAAAGCCACTACCAGCTTGTCCCTCCAGTGGTACAAATAGAGATGTCATATAGTGTTACTCACTGAGCCTGATGTAGAGACACATCCACAGCTTGTCGAGCGGCGGCAGCTCTGCGTGGTTGGGTACTTCAGGGCACACGGCCGTGTCATTCGCTAAAGCCACTACCAGCTTGTCCCTCCAGCGGTACAAATAGAGATGTCATATAGTGTTACTCACTGAGCCTGATGTAGAGACACATCCACAGCTTGTCGAGCGGCGGCAGCTCTGCGTGGTTGGGTACTTCAGGGCACACGGCCGTGTCATTCGCTAAAGCCACTACCAGCTTGTCCCTCCAGTGGTACAAATAGAGATGTCATATAGTGTTACTCACTGAGCCTGATGTAGAGACACATCCACAGCTTGTCGAGCGGCGGCAGCTCTGCGTGGTTGGGTACTTCAGGGCACACGGCCGTGTCATTCGCTAAAGCCACCACCAGCTTGTCCCGGTTGTGGTACAAATAGTCCGAGATGTTCCACTGGAAGCAAAGTGATGAGTGTTAAAGTCTGTGGATATAACACTAGAAAATATGTGTTAATTATATTTGACTGAAACGTTGCGCAAATTAAAGAATACTGTAACTTGTTTTTGTCTGAATAACAACTGAAATGGGACGATTATTTTATAAAATAAAATGTCTAAAAATCTAGGACATGCCGTCACAATTTTATGCAACTGGTATACTGAAACCAGTCACTATACCATAAGTCACTAAAACTAATTTGTTTTGGGGTAGAGTCTTCCACTCCCCCGCAAGTCCGGTGAAGCCTGATTGGTCGTACCTTTTCGACACAAGCATAGGTCAATTAAAATAAAAGAGTTGATTTTGTGCGCCAGATCGTCATCTTTTTATGACGTAACCTACCTATGTTATTCTTTTTTGTGCATAGTTTTTAAAATCTTTCTGCCTCATGGCGCTGGTGATTATACGAATCTGATTGCTACGACGGCGGTGAGACTTATGTTCAGCTCCTTGGTCTGCTAAATGCCGCTGCAGTAATTAGGATCCTTCACAAACAGCAAGGGCCCAGGAGATCACCGGCTACCACTTGGTGAGAGCTGGTGGTCTTCTTCTTCTGTCGTGTCGATGGCTAGTTTTAATTTTTTGTTGCTCAATAACCTGCCACTCTGATTGCTCTTTCTGTGTCCTCCATGAGCTCCTCCGGCGTGCAAGACTCAGGGCATGCAGGACATGACAATAGGTGGGCCATGGTTTGCGGCAACAGGCCGCACTCGCACCGGAGATCTATCCAATCAGAAAGACCCCACCTAAACTGATTTTGTTTGCTTCGGCCAACCTGGGTTCGAAGCCTGTTTAGTGACTTCTAAAGGGACCTTGGAAGTTCCGAAGTTTTGAGCTGGTGGTGTACCTACCATGAGCCCGACGGCGGTGAGACTTATATTGAGCTCCTTGGTCTGCTGCGCGAAGGCTGCTGCAGTGGTGAGCACCCTCCGGAGGCAGCGAGGGCCTGCGCACCCCAGCAGGTCGCCGGCCACCACTTGCGTGCATTGGAAGGCTGAACGGATCAGCTGCTCGCTGGAAGAGGAGGTTTAAATTAGAATATCTTCACTACATAGTATAAAACAAAGTCGTTTTCTCTGTCCCTATATCCCTATGTCCCTATGTATGCTTAAATCTTTAAAACTACGCAACGGATTTTGATTCGGTTTTTTTTAATAGATAGAGTGATTCAAGAGGAAGGTTTGTATGTATAATACATGCATAATATACTTAAGGATAACCCACAACAACCATTTTCCCGTGCGGAGCCGGAGCGGGTCGCTAGTTACGTAATATTTGGAAAAGTTCGCCACGACGTTATTCAAATTCTACTAACTAATTTAATTATATTCTACATTGGTTGTAAGTTAAACCACGCTGTAGATTCTACATCTACAGGTAGATTTGTAATGCCTAACCAGAAAAAATAAAAATCAGCTCTGGGGGCGCCATTGTGTTTCTGATAAAATACGACATTTTAATATTCCTGTAAACAACTGAAGGACAGGGATTTTCCATAACTTCAGTGTGACCAATTAATCGTCAAATACATCTGTGAGATCAGTAATTGGAGTTTTCTTTAAATCGAGATAGAAGACATCGTATTTTCAGGAAAGAGTCAAAAGAACTCGCGACATACGCTTTCTGTTGGCACGAGAATGTCAACAGTAAGTTGGTTTACAATCGACTCGAGTCGAAGCACGAGGTGAGAGTGTAAATCTAGCATAACAATACCTCAGCTACATATACCAGTACAGCTGGAGAGTTGTGACCACAAAACATTTAAAAGAGGTTAGAAAGGCGCTGTGGGCGGGGCAGGCGCGCCAAGATATGAGTAAACGCGCTCATCACTACGCAAAGACGCGATCGCGCTGTTTAACTCACACATAGCTATAAAAATGTACATCGGTATGCGTGCATGCGTGTGATTCGTTCCATTTGAAATCGCGTGATTGAGCGGCGCTATGATTGGCTAGATTTGAAATTGCAAATATGTGAGTAAACTTCATCTTTATTTAAGTACAGATGTAGTGGAGGTGAAAGGTGGGGTGGATTCGGCGACACCGCATTATCGCCATTCTAGCCTTTTTTAAATGGTCTGTGGTTGTGACGTCACAGTGACGTACTGCTGTGTACAGTACCTGTGCTGCGAGGATATGGCTGAGAGGATCTCCATCATGAGCGGCCAGGCGGCGCCCAGCTGTTCGCCTCGTGAGTGCAGCAGTCGCGCCGCGCATTCCAGCTGCCGGGCTCTGACGTCACAGTGACGTACAGAACACAGCTCTGCTAACGGCTCCAGGAGTAGACGCTCGCGGGCCTGCAGTCAAACAACGTTGAAAAATTGGTGGACAAGATGAAGAAAACGATTAAGGAAGTGGAAATGGAAAAAAACACAACGAGGAACTTTTAGACAGCTGGAATTTATAATAGAAGTTGTAAAGTAGGCCAGGTTTATGGAACAGTAAATCTTAACGAAGAAAACAACAGAAATTTTAAAAATAAATTACGTCAACGCCAGTGGTTTAGCTTAAGGCAAATCAAAAGTATATACTATTCTACGAGTAGTATGTGTATTGATTGTTTTTTTTTCACTTATGGCAACACACCCGTCTCCACCTAATAGAACTAATTAGTAAATTAGAAAGTCCCTCATTGCGGTTTTTTGTCTTCAACATTAAAAAAAAATTATTATCACTAGCTTTTCGCCGCGGCTCCGCCCGCGTTAACAGTTTTTCCTGTGGAAATGAGGCATTTTCTCGCGGTAAAAGGTAGCCTATGTTACTCAGGGTGAATGTAGCTTTCTAATGGTGAAAGAATTTTTGAAATCGGTTCAGTTTTTGAGTTTATTCATTACAAACATACACACACACACAAAAATACAAATCTTACCTCTTCATAATATTAGTATGATGGAAGTTACAACCTCAAAAATGGTTTAGTAAAATCTTATTCCCAAAAAAAATCCTTGGATATCGATGTTGATAGTTACCTCAGTGACGTGTACAGGATTATTGTGATGGTACTGGAAGGCTGCTTGCACCAAGTACGTGATGGCTTCCACTCCCCACTCCCGCATCCGGATGTGTGGGTGCTGACACACCTACAAACGTAATAATTTAATACCCAAAGCTTGACCAGATAAAAAAAAGCGTGCTCTGGGGGCGCCACGTGTATATTTTAATGTTATGGCAATAATTTCCATTATAAAATTAGTTCTATTGAAATTCCGCATTATGGCGAGGTTTTTTATTTTTCTGGTCGGGCTTTATATACGTCATACATACACGGCTGCACCAAATCGCATGAGTCAGGACAGGACACATTTTGTATGAACCATTTCAGGGTGGAAAGAATATTAAATCATTCAATACTTTATTCTTATCTAGAGTTTTTAATTGCTTTTGTATTTTTGCGATGAGAATATGATTCTCAAAGCTTACTTATTATCCCTGTAACTAATCTTTGAAATGCATCCAAATTCGTTGGGACATGGGTTAACCAAATTTTACCCCCTGGCCACAGCTTCGCGCGTCGGCGGCGGCGGCGGCGGCGACTTGAGGCGCAAAACTTGCCAGAACGTTAGTATTGTAACATTTTACGATATTTTGGAGCACTTTGCGTCACATGACTTAAAACGTTACTTTTACGTATTTTTAATTTTATTTGTGCTACATTACAGTGTTAAAGTCGTTTTCTAAGTAAAATAAGATAAACTTTACATTTTGCATAAAAATTGAACGATTTTTGAAAAAGTTGGGTAATTTCACGCCTTTAAAACAGTTTCTTGATTTCGGTGGTACATTTTTCTAGCGGGTTTTAGTTCTCTCATGGTAATTTTGACTATGTGTCACTGGCAACATTCCGCTGGTCGCCGCCGCCGCCGCCGCCGCCGCCGCAGCCGACGCGCGAAGCTGTGGCCAGGCCCTTACTCGCATATAATCAATCTCTTGCTAAGCCAAGGGCAGTAGTTATTCAAAATGGCGCCAAACCCTAAACCGCGAGATTGTATGAGGTGTCCGTCCGTGTTGTACTTACTCCGCCGGTGGGGGCGCGGCCATAACCAAAATCAGAATTTATAATCAGAGACGGAGCCCCTCAGGCGTCGTCTCCTTCACGATGTTTTTCAATATCAACGCGCTAGGCCGTGGTCCGAGGCTCCCTTGAGCCGCCCCTAGACGCGTTGGTATATGATTTTTGTTTGGGGTAGAGTCTTCCGCTCCCCCGCAAGTCCGGTGAAGCTTGACTGGTCGTACCTTTTAGACACAAGCATAGGTCAATTAAAAAAATAAGTTGTACTTACTTCTAGAAGATGGTTGGTAATCGGTCTCCACATGACTTCGATCCTGTGCATATTAGCCAGACCCGTCTCTAGTAACTTGGCGACGGCAAACAGTGATGGTTCCTGAAGAAAAAAGAGCATTTTTCTTCATTTAGGAAACCCGATGCTGTAATGGAAATTTTAGTTGGTGACCACGTTTCAGGAAAACTTAGCGTGGGCACTGGACAGACTTCTCCAGCAGTGGACATGAAGAAGTCCACGTGAAATAATAGCATTAAATTAAAAAAACTAAAGAACCCCGCCACAAAACTGTTACTTGTTCCTTTCAGCAACTAACTTTCAGCGACTAGAAATGAGCAGATAATCTTCAAACGGCTAAATATATTTTCTTGGATCAAAGCTAAGAACACTCTCGATTGTGACACATTGCAAACAAAAAAAAACTAGATCAAAATCGGTGCATCCGTTTAGGAGGTACGGTGCCACAGACAGACACACACGTCAAACTTATAACACCCCTCTTTTTGGTCGGGGGTTAATGATCATAAGACTCTTTCATCCAATTACTAGTCTGACTTCTGGCAACATTTTTATTATATGCAGTACTTTTTGTATAAATAGACAAAAAATAACTTGTCAAGGACAACATACGACATGCTTACGTAACATTTATCTAGAATGCAACTTTTAATACAAACTTCAGTCACGTGACCGGCCACTTTGAATGACAAAAATATTTTTAATTTTGAGATTTTAATCTATGTTCCTTAAGGAAAGTTGTTTAGTTTCATGAGTATTAGCACTAAGTATATTAGTTACTCTGTGGCACTAGTTAAATCTAACGGTTTCAATTTCAATCCAGTAATTATTAAAATATGAGCTGTTAACGAACGAACGAATTATTAAAATGAATTTGTTCAGTTCAGTTCAGTTTCCGGCATCAAACAGTGTTTTACTCTCTCCCTAAACTCGTTAACGCGTCGGTGGCCAAGTGGCTAGGCCCGTTGACTTCCATTCAGAAGTTCGCGGGTTCAATCCTCGGCACGTACCAATCTGTTTTCGAGTTTCGAATTCATATGTATGTTTATTCGACGCTCTTACGGTGAAGGAAAACAACGTTGTGTGTGAAGTTGACCAACCCGCGTTCTGGGCCAGCGTGGTCAACGGAGGCCTATTCACCCTGATATCAGGGTAGGCTCGAGCCCCTCGGTGGGGACTTATATGAGCTGTTAACACTTAAACTCACCCTATTAGAATAAGCAAGTTCCATAGCTTCATTAGACAGTTTGCACAGCGCATCTATTAAATGATGTAACGCAACATCGTCCAGGTTCTTAGACGACTCAAATACTCGTGACAGCATCGCAGAGAGGGCTGAAAGGAAACAAGATTAATATGTACAATACTTAGTTTTTTATTTTGAAAATATTGCTAGAACTTCATACAAACACATATGTAAACTACAGTTAATTTTGAATTTCTCGTAGTGATATCAAAGGAGACGTAAAAAGTGGTTTTTTATTCGGCCAAAAATTGAACGGATAAGTAGTATACCTACTTAGAAAGCTTATGTAAGTGGGTTTCAGGATAACTAATCAAATTATTTTATCGATGCTCCGTTTTCGTAAAAATTGCAAACTTATTCAAGCTAAAAAGTTATAATGAAACGAACGATCAATGAATTTCCAAGAGCTATTATTCTGATATTATCTTTTTGTATTAAAATCTTACAGCCAAGTATAACGTTATTTTTATTTGTACCTAGTCTTTTTTTTTGCAGTAATTAATGAAAATAATTATTGAAGAACTTGAGGCCTTTTCGTTTCATTTTTAGAGAAAGTAAACTAGAAAAAAAAATGGAATGTCAACGTGATAGATGACAGGATTGACAGGTATTCAACTGACAGTCAGAAAAATAACCGTTTTTTTTTTAACCGAAATTAGCGTTTAGTTTCCCTACCTTGAAAATAAACTTGACAGTTGACACTACTGGCGCAAAGTAACACTAGCGCCAAAATCAGAAAAAAAGTAAAAATATCGATTAAATCTTAATAAAAATTAAGAAAGAGACAATAGATCATTTTTATACTATGCGCTATCTCTTTCTTAAAAAGCATTCACAGCAACTACGCAAAAAAAAATCGGTTTGAAAGGATTGCCAGAGGTATAATTGTATTGCCAGATCTTAGGTTTATTTTTCTACCAACCAATATTGGAATCAATTTATAAAAAAAACGGAGCTTTCTTTATTTTTTTTCAAGTGATCCTGATTATCGTAATAATATACCCTTTTACCCTATATGCGTAGAATACCCGTTCAATTTTTGAAATAATAAAAAACCACCTCCCATACAAAATTTTACATCTCCTTTTAAGCGATAGTAAGCATTTAATGGTATTTCCGTTTGCTTTGTATCACGCTTTAATTACTAAAATAGGTATCACAGAATAATTCGAGAGATTATTAAAAATTCAATATTTCTTAGAATTATAAATGTTAGAATAGTCATTGAACTTGAAATTTTGTAGGAATAAACAAGGCTTTATTAATATTATTTCTTAGATTCATATGATGTGTATGTGTGTGTATGCGTGTGATGTGTGTGTATGTGTTTAGATTAAATATTAAAAAATAAATATCCAAAAAAAAAATATATATAATATAATAGGCCTCTGTTTACATATTTATTATCTATATGTAAATATTGCCTGAAATAAATGGATTTATTATTATTATCATATTATGTAATCCGTTCTACTGTTTACATACATATCGTAACTAATATAATAAGTTTATTTATGTGTTTGTTTTTTTAAATATACCTAATTAAATCATCCGCATCACCTTATATTCAAACACTATAAACAAAAGCTTTATCAAACAATATTTATAAATAAACATATTACTTAGACATATTTTATAGAAGCCAGTGTTTAAGGTCTATTAATTTAACGAAGTCCCTAAACTTCCATCCTTTTCGATTCCCATATAAGTAAAAGAGACCAACAATTTAGAGATTTTAGATGCCACGCCGGAACTAAGTCCATTGATTTATTAATAAACGAACTATTGAAAGTAACATAATATGTATACATCTAACTAATTACTTAGTTAAATAAATAGACTTATGTATTCATATAAAAGTGCCTAAACACTAGAGTCTAGATCTCCGCTGCGCTGAAACATAAACATAATGGTGCAACAAACAAACAAACAAACGAACACAAATACCAAGTGGCCAGCAAGCTCCACCCCAGTGCGTGTTGTGTAAAGCTTTAGCTTTTAAATATGCTTTTAGTGCTTGCATTCATTTGGAACGTGGATTTTTAATTAGTTTTTTTTTTAAATTGCAGAATAATCCAATCTTAAAAAACGAATACTTTTTTTTTATATTTTCTTAAAACTAATGAAAACTTGAGATCGTTCAGTCGCCCAGACAGATGTAATTATTGACAATTTTTTATCGTTTTAATTTAAACTTCTATTAGAGATTTAAAAAACGAGAATCAGACAAAATATACATTTATAATTATAATAAAATTATAGCTTAAAAAAAATCGTACCATCGTTTGAACTACTATTGCTGATAATAATTTTAGAAACATTATCAATAACTTTGATTAAGTGCCGGGTTCACCAACGAACCTAACCAAGACATGATGTTTAAATGGCATTTTTAACATCTGTTTTTCTCACTAAATTACTCGTAATGCCAAACAGGCATTTAAACACTAACTAACGATTATGTTGGCCTAAGTTATAGTCATAACATAAGTATTTTTAACCGACTTCAAAAAAGGAGGAGGTTCTCAATTCGACGCGTATGTTTTTTTATTTTTTTTGTGTGTTTGTTATAAGATATCTCCGCCAATTGTGAACCGATTTTCAAAATTCTTTTTTATGTCAAGACACGTTAGTGAATATACCTATGTTCTATGCCAACGAAATAAGGTTCCAAATGCACGCAAGCGTTGTAATATGGTGTGTACTACCACTCATGACTCCTAGCGACTCTGCCACGGGAACTTGCTGACCTGAAATTATTGTCAATACCACTTCAAACTTCACCTACAGGCACACACTAATGTAGCCTCTATGAGCCTACAAATAAATTGAGTTTTGCTTTACTTCATTTCGTAAGATTTGTCATCCATCATTTGTTTATTTATTACAATGCACAGAAACAGAAACATCCTTAATACTATGCAAGGAACATAAAACATACAAAAGAAAAATACTTATAATTAACATTTATTATAACAATTAGGGACTCGCTAATGAGATCAATTATTGAAACAATAACATACACGCTAAATCATAAACACTAACTATTTTTTCATTAAAAAAAATATTGTTTTCTATTTTTTTGACAGAATGTTAATTCTATTCTATTGTATTGACAGAATGTCAAATATGCAGAACAACAGTTCACAAATTTTTAAAATGCAAAATGTATATTTTTTATTAATTATAGGCAGTAGTCAGAACATTTAATGACGTCATATAAGAAGCTAAAAAGCACGGAATATATTATAACACTACTATCGGAAGTGGCATGTGGGCGGGGCTGGTCGGGTGTTTACGGAGCTCCGCAAACTTTAGGCCACCCCGCCTACACTTTCTCTAGTGTTATATATTCCGTAGTGCCACTAGCCTAAGATCGAAAATGGTGGAAGAAAAGAGAAAAGGCCTTTGCTTAATGGGACAAAAGTGTCTAGAATAAAAATGTATCGTGTTACCAGGTAAGTCGGCCATGACGGCGGATGTGCTCATGACAGCATTGGCATCTGCGCTTGCGCGGCTCGCCTTCATACTGCCGCCGGTAGACGGCTTCAGGCCCAGGATCCACACCTGGTGGTATAACAATCATACTCATATTATAAAGAGGAAAGATTTGTGTCTTTGTGTGTGTGTTTGTCTATACTAATATTATAGAGGAAAGATTTGTATTTTTGTGTGTGTGTGTGTGTATGTTTGTAATGAATAAACTCAAAAACTTTCACCCTGACTAACATAGGCTAACTTTTACCCACGGGAAAAACTGTTCATACAATAAATATGTGAGGACATCACATACACGGCCAGAGCCTGTACTGTGGGTATCAGACAGTTATAGTTTTTCATTAACAGCTGATAATATATATATCAGGGTGCATAAGCTTTAGTCGACCAAGCTAGCCCAGTGCGGGTTGGTCAAATTCACACACAACCCTTGAGTTACTTCGCAGGTGTGTGCAGGTTTCCTCACGATGTTTTCCTTCACCGTAAGAGCGTCGAATAAACGTATATATGAATTCGAAAATTGAAGAGATATTACGTGCCGACTGCCGAGTATTAAACCCGCGAACCAAGCCAAGTGGCTTCCATTGCGTTGCGTTGCTGTTGCGTTGACTTCCATTCGGTAGTTCGCGAGTTCAATATTCGGCACATACCATGGTCTAAGAAAACAAAGTCTTCCCATTAGACCACGTGACTGACACGAGCCTACTTCATTTCTACGTCATTTTGCCTATTCATCCTTGTCGAATGCGTGTAATAGACAAGGATGAACAGCGCAAAACGACGTAGGCTTGTGCCAGTCACGTGGTCTAACGGTTAGACCTTGTTTTCTTGGACCATGGCACGTACCAATGTGTTTTCAATTTTCGAATTCATATAAACAAAGCCGGTTTAGTATAGTGGTGCTGACCAGATGCTGCAAGGTTGTGAGGACCGGCAGCCAGGCCTGCTGGATGCTGTCTCCGTCGCGCCGCGCCGCGCACAGTAAGGCCTTCATCGCGGTCACGTGGCGCGACGTCACCATCACGAACGACTGCTGCTGCCCTGAGATACAACAACTGGGTTACAATGGCGGCGTTTGCATTGCTTCGCAAGTGTAAGTATAGGTCTACCAGAATCTGATGGCAAAAAACGTGTAAAGAATAGCAATTTTCATATGGAAACAAAAAAAAGTCATCTGTCAACTGAAATTTCGAGGAATTGTTTTTGGCTTGGCTTCAAATTTCCTTTAAAAAGTGGTGAAAATGTTGAAGAAATCTTGCTGGCGTCAATTTCTTTTTTCCCTTTTTGCTATCAGATTCTGGTGGACCTATAATTACTCTTTATTGCTCATATTTTCACAAAATAACTTACAAATAAAATGTGCGCGAAAGGCGGTCTTGCCGCTATTTAGCTATCTCTTCCAGACAACCTTAGAGTATAGTAAAACAATGAAAGATCATGGAGTAGTGCTAATAGGTTTTCTTACGTTAAGTATACGCAGGTTTTCTTACGCGTTTTACACACAACTTACACGTACTCACCACACACACAGGCATAGAAAGATATTATACGTACACACAAAATTATATCCTACGAGTATCTGAGCCAAGAATTTTTGTGTCACTATGATTTCCTTTGTATGGGCAAACAAAAGACTGTTCGTCGTCTCACCCCGGTTTTAATGTGTCGGTTTAGATGCTAAATGAACACAGTATGAACAACAAATTGTTGGCTATGGCTTTTTTGTGTGTTACCGTCCCATTACTCTCTAAATTGCTTCAAAAAGAAGAAGAATTTTTACGTCACTACTTGGTTTAGGTGCTAAATGGAAAGGGTATCTACGGATATAGTCGTTACAGGAGCCATGTCAGAAGCCGTAGGAGGCTCAATAATTCTGATACCAGGGTTTGTGAGCTAGGTTAACTTCGAAACCCACACTGTAAGCAAGCAAGCGTGTAGGCAAATTAAAGTAAATGTTGGTCTCACCAGCGGAAGGTTCGGCGCTGGGCAGCGGCGTGCCGACCCACACGACCTGGTGGCGGCAGTCGGGCTCCGCGGGCGGCGGCTCGCGGCGCCACGGGCACGGCAGGGCTCCCAGCGCCGGCACGCAGTACTGCGCTGGTAGGGCTGCGCGGCAGAGGGCGCTGATGCACGCGTCTCTACCTACCGTGTGGCCCACCTGTGGGCACAAAAAAATAATAGTATAGGTCTACCTGAATCTGTTGGTAAAAAAAACAGTTAAAAAATTGCGATTTTTAAATGGAAACAAAAAAAATTTAATCTTTCAACTAAAATTTCGAAGAAATGTTTTTTGTTTGGCTTCAAAATGTCGAAGAAACCTTGCTAGCGTCAATTTCTTTTCATCCCATCTATTCGAAAAGGACGACTTGGTTCGCCTTTATGTGCACCCAAAGGTGGTGTTTTCTATAAGAAACTTTTAGCGGGCAGTAATGAGTTTTTAATCCTCTTTATAAGTGCGCCGCAATTATCTTTGCCGCGCACTTTTTGAATTTGGAACATCTTAGTGTTCAGCACCAAAGAAATCGAACGTAAATATTGTTTGAATAAAGACTGGCTGGTACGACGGCCCATAGTCACGCCGCCGGATGAATGAAAAAAAAAAAACAAATTAAAAAAGCGCGAACTACAGCCCGCGTTTTCGTAAATTTTCACGGATTGTTAGAAATTCATTGTTTTGTTTTGTTTTGAAAAATGAGTTCTTTAAGTGACAGTGAAAGTATAGAATTAACTCCTGAAAGCATTAGAACTGACGCAAGAAATGTGATAGATAATCTATTACCTGCAAAATCCCGGGAGAAATATATGAAAGCCTATGGTAATTTTATTGAATGGAGAAATGCAAGAAGCGCCAAGAATTTTTCAGAATCTGTGTTTTTGGCCTACTTCCAGTACTTAATGAGGCGCTTTTATTTTCTCATAGTAGGTGATGAAAAGTAGAGTGTATCACTCGGGCGCAAAATATATTTTCATCCCATCTATTCGAAAAGGACGACTTGGTTCGCCTTTATGTGCACCCAAAGGTGGTGTTTTCTATAAGAAACTTTTAGCGGGCAGTAATGAGTTTTTAATCCTCTTTATAAGTGCGCCGCAATTATCTTTGCCGCGCACTTTTTGAATTTGGAACATCTTAGTGTTCAGCTCAGCACCAAAGAAATCGAACGCAAAATTAAATATTGTTTGAATAAAGACTGGCTGGTACGACGGCCCATAGTCACGCCGCCGGATGAATGAAAAAAAAAACAAATTAAAAAAGCGCGAACTACAGCCCGCGTTTTCGTAAATTTTCACGGATTGTTAGAAATTCATTGTTTTGTTTTGTTTTGCCGCGCCCATCTACGTCCAAACAACGAGATTCACCGTCACATTTTCCTCAAAATGATCCAAATTCGGACATTTCAAACACGCAGAATATAAAATCTACAACAATCTCTATTCCTAATAAAACTGTAACAATAAATTTTCATAATTGCGAAAATGTCTCAAATGTAAATATAAGTTTTTAGTTGTTTTAATAAAGGATACTATTTAATTTCAATTTAGTTGTTACTCTATGTTTTATTAAATAATAATATTACAATAAAATATGAGGCGCTTTTATTTTCTCATAGTAGGTGATGAAAAGTAGAGTGTATCACTCGGGCGCAAAATATATTTGGCTCTGGCGACGTACTTTGAATCCCTCGCTACGTTCAGGATTCTACTAAAGAATCCCTCGCTACGCTCGGGATTCTACTCTAGAATCCCTCACTTCGCTCTGGATTCAAAAAAGCGCCCTCGCCGTAAAAATATTATTTTGCTCCCTTATGATACAATCTACTATTTTTCCCTTTTTGCAATCAGATTCTGGTGGACCTATACCACTAGGCGGTCACTCCATACAGAAAACGCATTTTGACAACCTACTTCTTTTTAATATCAACTACAAGTCAATGGCGCTAGCCGCTATGTAAAACACCCCCGAACACCACCGGCGGAGTCCCGCGGCGCCTGCGGGGTGCGGGGCGTGGGGCGCTATATCGGGCGGGGAATTTATTTTGGCGCGGGGGGGGGTTAGTGTCCTTTCTGTACGGATTAGTATTATTTTCTTCTGTGGTATAGGTCTACCAGAATCTGATGGCAAAAAACAGTTTAAAAAATAGCGATTTTCATATGGAAACAAAAAAATTTGATCTGTCAACTGCTGCTATTTCGAGGATTTTTTTTTGGATGGCTTCAAATTTCCTTTAAAAAGTGGGGAAAATGTCGAAGAAACCTTGCTAGCGTCAATTTCTTTTTTCCTTTTATGTATTTATTTATTTTTTAATTGATTGCAATGTTAATCTAGCTACTTTAAATTTCCCTTTCCGTAACTAATTCAAAACGCGTAAAAAGCTAGTTCAAAATAAACAACATAGGGTAATAAAATTATGTTTAGGTAGAAATAAGACGCTGCGCTCCAAGACACAAATAATTGATGTGGCTCAGAAGGCCGCCCACTTAAAGTGGGACTGGGCAGGCCACGTCACTGGACACGTCACAATGAACTCTGGGCCAAAAGAACAAACAATTGGATGCCTCAAAATGCAAAAAGGTGTCGTGGTCGGCCCTGCAAGAGGGGGCGAGACGAGCTGGATGCGTACTCTGGGGAGTTGGAGAGCATAGGGAGGGATAGGGAAAAGTGGAAGGAGATGAGAGAGGCCTTTGCCCTGCAGTGGGACGATACATGCTAGGAAATAAATAAATAATACATAGTTTAAAAAACTAAAAAACACGCTTCCTGTCCGCCACCTTGGACGTCCGCCATATTGGATTTAAGTCACGTGACTTTTTTTTTTTCGTATTCCTGACAGCAAACCCTTTCATTTGATACCCATATCATGGGGGTGGATTTCAAACAGCCAGTTCGCCATCTTAGGGAGGCCGCCATATTAGATTTGTAATGACGTTTCTTAGCTAGTCATGTATCGTCATCAGAACTCAGAGCGTGTGCAAAATTTCATCCTAATCGAAGACCGGGAAGTGGGTCAAATTAAGATTCCAAGATTTTTTTAGATACAATAATGGGAAGGGCGCCATATTGGATTTGTAATGACGTTTCTTAGCTAGTCATGTATTGTCATCATAACTCAGAGCGTGTGCAAAATTTCATCCTAATCGAAGACCGGGAAGTGGGTCAAATTAAGATTACAAGATTTTCTTACATACATAGTTACTTACAAGTGAAGCTAATATAAAGCGTGTAAAAATGAGATGAGATGACTGTTACTCACCTTCCCACTGACCCTGGCCAGGGTCTGAATGGCGCGGAGTATATTCTCCAGTTCTCCGATACTCGCCTCCGCTAACACGGATAGGCCCCACACCAGACCGCACCACGATGATTTTAATAGCTGAAGGAAAAATACATTATACATCTTTAACAGCTCATATATGTCCCCACCGAGGGGCTCGAGCCTACCTTGATACCAGGGTGAATAGGCCTTAGTCGACCACGCTGGCTCAGTGCGGGTTGGTCAACTAACCTTTGAATTTCTTCGCAGGTGTGTGCAGATTCCCTCACGATGTTTTCCTTCACCGTAAGAGCGTCGAATAAACGTACATATGAGGAACTACCAACTAGGCTATGAGGCCGTCTAATATTATATTCAAACAACGTGCTATATACCTGTTTTTTAAAAGTTGGTAAACTTGAGACAAAAACCCTTATTTTAATTTTATATTTTTACAAACTCCACGTTAATATAGACGGCGCCGTAGCCTAGTTGGTAGTACGTCTGCCTACGAAGCACAGGGTCGTGAGTTCGAATCCCGCCCCGGGCAAACATTCGTGTGATGAGCACTTGTGTTTGCCTTGTGTCTGGATGTTGTATATTTATATATATATGTATGCATATTAGCTGTCTGACACCCATAGTACAAGCTCTGCCTAGTTTGGGGTTAGATGGCCGTGTGTGAGATGTCCCACATATTTATTTATTAACCTGTAAAATAAAAGTGTATGACAGAGATACCTGTAGTGTGAGCAGTCGTTCCTTCTCTTCCGCGCCAGGGTCTGTCTTCTGCACCACATTGGAGTTCTGGTCCGCCCCCTCGCTGTGACCGTTGTTCGTTATTTCCTTACTCTCCGTCTTCTGTTCTGCTTCTATAACAATATTTCATTTTTATTCCAAAATTCAAAATTCAAAATTATTTATTTGCATAGAATAGGTGTACATGGTGTTAAATACAGTATTTACAGTTCTCTATTCTGCTAACATAGATTAGCATGCAAAAGTGTAGTTTAACATACTCATAATATAGTCTAGGTATGAGTGTTGGTGTCAATAAATTCATGCACATTGTACAAACAGAGATTTATAAGCCACTCTCTTAGTATTCTGGTCATTTTTTTTATTGGACCTTCTTTAAATCTGTCTGACCCTATTATTTACTAGGTCTCCGCCTTTCGGCTCCGCCCGCGTTAACATTTTTCCCGTGGCAACGAGGAATTTTTACACACACACACACACACATGCACCATCCACCACAAATAAGTAATACCAAACACAAATTGCATTTATCCGAGTTCCTAAGATACAGGTTTCCACCTAATTATGTACATCATTGTGTAACTGTATTTTATGTGAACATATATTAAGGGGCTCCCCTATGCTAAGTGGCGCCGCCATCCGTTAAAAAATAATAACTCGCGAAGTATACATGTTTTATAAAATCCGGACGGTCATTTTAAAGATTTGGTGTTTTAGGATATATAGAAGCCATCAACTCTGTTAGTTTGAGTTCGATGAAGTTACAGATAGAAAATTTGTCAAAAGTGGCCGTTTTTAGCAAATTTTCTATCTGTAACTACAGCGGACTATAATAAATACAGTTTATGGCCGCTATATATACTATAGCACCAAATCTTTAAAATGACCGTCCGGATTTTATAAAAAATGTATACTTCGCGAGTTATTATTTTTTAACGGATGGCGGCGCCACTTAGCATAGGGGAGCCCCTTAATGTGAAAATGCAATTTTGATGTTTTAATAAATTATATTATTATTACTATTATTATAGTATGTGAAATAATTTAGCTACTAGATTCACCCATAGGCACTATAGGCACCGTAAGTGCAACTATATAAATTATATAAAGATATATACCCTTTTGAGTTCCGCTCTTGTTGGAATTCACTTCTTTTACGTCTCTCTCGTTGTGTCCTTCATCGTATAGATCCTGGAGTCTGTTGAAAATACAACAATAAATAGTTATCAATTTGGGTCATGGATTTACATTACGTGCACCAAATTTTAACTCAATCGGTCCAGTAGAGTGGCAGTAAATTGAACATAAAGACGGACAGATAAGGATTATAAAAGACCCGGTTTTTGTTTTTTACTAAAAATTTAAACCGCAGAAACCCCCGCCACCTAATCCTTTACTTTAGCAGTAATCCTTTACTTGGTCCTTTCAACAACTAGAAAAGAGCTGATAATCTTCAAATGGCTGAAGATATTTTCTTGGATCATAGCTAAGAACACTCTCGATTGTAACACCTTGCAAACAGATTCTACGATGCCACAGACAGACGGACGGACACACACGTCAAACTTATAACACCCCTCTTTTTTTTGGGGGTTTACAAATGGAAAATGCCAAAAAATACTGAGAAAATTCGACTTATGTTAGGGAACCTATGTTACCTGAAATACTCGTCTCCCTCCACGGTGATGGCGATGGATCGTATGATCTCCATGAGGCATGCGTACGCGACGGAGATGCCGTAGCCGTCTTGGATCGCGGGCGCTTCCGTGCGGTCCAACATCTCTATGCTGAGGGGAAAACAATAAAAATATTCGCGGCCATTTAGTAGGTTTTTTTTTGCATGGTGCTTTAGAAAAGATTTTTTTTCATTCGGATCGCTTCAAATATCTGTTAGTGCTCTATAAAAAAAAAAACATGATTAGCCACTACAGATGCTCCAAGATCTTTTTACAGAAGAAAACAGTATTTTTAACAACAAAATGGTAAAAATTACTTACTACAAAGACTTGGCCGTCCCCGGTTCGAAAGTCACGCAGAGGGGCAGCCATACTCCCTTCCAGTAGAAACCAGACTGCTGGGGAATCCCTGACGCACCTTAAAAAAAAAAGTTTGTTGAGGCATAGTCTAAGAAAACAAGGTCTAACAAGAAGACCAATTCAATTCAATTCATTTATTGACTGACGTCGATTACACGCATTCGACAAGGCAGAATAGGCAAAATGACGTAGAAATGACGTAGGCTTGTGTCAGTCACGTGGTCTTCTTGTTAGACCTTGTTTTCTTGAACCATGGTTTGAGCAAAACAAGCTTTCCGCCCCGCGGGTCTGCCCGCATTAACAGGTTTTCCCGTGGGGAAGAAGTATTTTCCCGCGGTAAAAAGTAGCCAATGTGTTAATCTGATGTATAAGCTAAATTATTGCAAAGTTTCATTAAAATCCGTCCAGAAGTTACAGAGACTAGCGTGCACAGACAGACAGACAGACGGTTTTTTTTTTCAAATCTTTTATTTTTGTGTTCAGCTGCACTCCCTTTATCACCTACAATCAGTTTTTTGAAAAACAAATCAAAGTACAGACACGCCGATTCTTCAGTTAAAAAAATAACAACGCGGGCCAGCCGTGGGCGGACAGATAGTTCTTAATAATTTCGACGGTAAGTATTTTATTTTAGATTTGATTGACAACCCGCCCAACACAGTAGGTTGGCGGCGGCATTCTTTTAAACGGCGGCATTTCGTCAAGTTCAAAGGAGGGCACTTTCTGTACGTTAGTACTATTATATATTCTGTGGCTTGGGCCTACCAACTTCCACAGCCCTAGCCACTTGGCCACCGACAGTCGACGTGTAATAGGAGATTAAAAATATCAAACTATGAATAGTTAAACTTTATTTTAAAGTAAATCTAGTAGGCACCAGCCGTCATCAATAAATCGTACGTACCTAATAAAGGAAAAAAATCTATAAAATGAATAAATTGTGGAGCGGTTTCGCCGTTTTTCTGTTCCTAAATAATGTTATAGCAGGCTCAGAAGAACCAGTCGTGTCAAATAATAATTCAAATTCAAAAGAAAATATGACACAAAAAGATTTATCTGTGTCGTTACGATCTGATGATGAAAAAAGTGACAATGAGCAAAAAAAGGGTAAATTGATTATATTATCAGGTTTTCAACTCATATTCATCCCCACACAGCTAGTCTATTCTAATTTAGGGTGACCGTTTTCATTGCACGTGCTTTGAAAAAGTGACAGAAATAATATGAGTTACAATATTATTAATTCAAAATTAAATTTATACATCTATCGCCTTGTTCGATTCCCATAGGAACGACAATCGAGCTATCCTGCCTGCACATCGTTCACGACGTAGCCGTGTTCCAGTCTCAGAATAACAAAATAGCGCGATTTTCCTTTCTCTTAGGTTTGAGCGTATGCGACTTAGAAAAATACCTTTTTTTGTTTTTGAGTTGACAGCAAACTCAGATAGTCTCGGCCCAAAAATCAGCTACACGAATTGCGTCCTCAGTAGCCTTCATCTAGTTCTCTCACGCGTAAGTGATAGGACAAAAAGTGCAGCTAAGCTAAGGAGATCGTCTCATTAGCTATCCATCACAATAGCTATCTTATTGATATGGTCAATTTTCTTGACTTAGAAAAGTCCTTATCGCCTTAGGAACAGACCAGAGAAAATCTGGAATAAACCATAGTACATAATGCCAGAGAGCCATGGAGCACAGTATGCTGGGTCTGAAATTGAGTGACCGAGTCAGAAATAGCATGCTGCGGTCCAGAAATCAGATTTCTGACGCCATTCAGGTTGCTGCTAAACTTGTAACGCTGTTTTTCGGAACGTGCTGCGCGCATTTCGGAACGCACTTGTGTCAGTTGTGACATTTGTTGGTGTTGCCGGAGCCTTCTGGTAAAATTGAGATAATCGATTGGAATGTAGTTTTAAATATGTTAATATTAATTTCGGTAGTTGAGTTTAATTAAAATTTCATTTATAATGTGATTTGGCTTCGCCGTCTTGTAAGGTTTTATCTAAAAGAAACATTTTCTGATGGTAGTGGTGACAGTTTTCGTTGGGTTCCATTGTCTTTAGATTCACCGCTTTTCGCAATTTTTGGTCGGGTCGTTATCCCAGTCGAATTCCTTTGTTGGAAAGAAATTTCGAGCTTTTTCGTTCGCGACAACTTACGAGCAACATCTCTTGGGTTTCAGTTGGAGCGGCGTGTCTGGACAGCGTCTGAAGTTCAACAGGTGGAAATCGTTATTATAAGGACTTCAAGCGGAATTCGTTATCCCTGGTGAAGGGAACTGTCGGCGCTGTCCTGAAAAAGCATCTGTCGGGGCCTGTTTGGGAGCTTGCTGCCCCCCGGCCCAAATTTATCTTTTTACCTCCTTTGGAGGTCCTACGTACCCCCGCCTTACCACCCCATCTGCTGCCCATTTGATCTGCGGCACCGTCTGTGGGAGCTGTCTTTCCGGGTGAAGTACATGTGTGTAGGAAGCATCAACTAGAATGCTGATTTTATCTGCGGTCTTCTATTAATCAATTTTATAATTTGAGTATTAACGGCAGTTTTGAGTTTGGAAGAAAACATTTAAATAAATTATAAACCACGTTCGCTTTATGGTCGCACGGAGTGAGGTGTAGGCTTTGAATGTACCCACGTTCCTGAGATTCATTTTTAAATTAAGATTTTGGTTCGAGCTTATTTTCAAGTAACTTAACTTTTATTAATTTAATAGTCTGTATTAACAGACAAGGCGCCCAACTTTATTAATTTTAGTATTATCTGACCTTCTAGGACCGAAGTATTTTAAATAAATAAGTTACCTGTTGAAACTAACCTTAGTTTTCCTTTATAATTATCCCCACAAAATTTCGATACGTTACATTGGCGCCTCAACTGGATAACTTGCTTCTTGCGACCATTTTTATAATTATTTTTGGTGCATAAAATTATAAATACTGCATTTGGAGTTTCATGCTCATTTATTATTGTTGGTGTTACTATTTACATTGTGTGTGTGGAACGGAGTTACTTTTAAGAAATATTGCTTGTGAGGGCGGCCTTTAATAAATTTTTTTCTTTTTTTTTTTTAACAGGTGAATTTAATATTTACAATTAAAGAATTGTTCATCTTTTGTATAACTACCTATAACCTACCTACTTATATTTTATTGTGCTGTGATAATAATATTATCAAAGATTTTTTAGAAAAAGCTACTTAACTTAAATTGTGAACTACTTGCGACCATAAATACAGGTTTTTTTTTTTCTAATAAATTCCAGTAAAAATGTCCCGTGAAATAAATCCAAATACTTTGAAAAAGGATGAGTTAGAATATGAAGTTTTAATAAGGGGTACACAGCCAGCAGATACAGTCGAGCAATTAAAACAACAGTTACGTTTGTTGCTAAAGAATTATCCGTCTTCTTCTGTAACAAAAGTTGTAGCGGCCAGTTTGGAAGAATTAACAATTATATCGGAGAAAGTTGTATTATTGGAGAAACAAACAGAGGCTTCAACGGATTTTACTAGGGCACAATTAGACAGGTTGTTATCCGTGGCTGTGCATTTGGATTATAGGTTGCGTAGGTTGCAGACTAAGGATGAAGGAGATGTCAAAGAGGTGGAAGTATTAAGGGGCAGAACCGCTGCACTTTTGATTAAATTAGATAAAAGTTCAGAGGAAAATTTCGCGGACGCAGAGGATGAACAAAAAGATAAGTCGGGTAGTTCATGTTGTGTTCACAACATCACTTATGTGAAGGCCGCCAGTATTAGTGCTATCAATCTTAAATATGATGGTACTTCGTGCATACTTGTTTTTTTGGAGCGTTTGGAGGAGATCCGTCGTTCCCGTTCCATTTCATATGAAAGGTTGTTTGCGTCAGCTTCAGAATTGTTCACTGATGTTGCTTTGTTGTGGTATAGAGGCATTTGTGATGTGGTGACTTGCTGGGAGGATCTTAAGAGGGAGCTTATGGAGGAGTTCTTACCTGTAGACTATAATTGGAGATTAATGAACGAATTACAGGCACGTACTCAGGGTATAAATGAGTCGTTTTCAACTTATTATACTATAATGCAAAATTATTTCAAACGATTAATAGAACCTTTATCAGAAAAGCAAAAGTTGGAAATTCTTATGAGAAATATTCGACCGGAGTATTCATTACTTCTCTCGTTGGCACCTATTAATTCGCTGGTAGAACTGAAGGAGAAATGCAAGCAGATTGAAAAAGTAAAATTAAAAAGTGAAATATTTGAGGAACCTCCTAAAGTTACTTCAAAAACTTTAGCATCTGATTTGGCGTATAAACAAAATAAATCTCAGCAAGTGGCTGCAGTCACAATGCCAGAAAATAATAATAAAATGTTCTGTCGTCGTTGTAGGGTAAACACACACAATTTGAGTAATTGCACAGCACCAAAATCATTGGTTTGTTTTCGTTGTGGGTTGGCGGGGTACACCGCAGTTACTTGTCCTGCTTGTAAGCGTGGAAGTGGTAAGGGTAGGTCGAATCAAAAAAACTAAAATTTGCCGTCTCGAACCAGAGTTACAGTAGGGAAAATAAGGAAGATTGGAAGCGTTGGTTGGAGACGGTGAGTTTGTTTTTTGATTCATATAAAATAGCTTCGGTAAATGATCCGTTGGTGAACACTCGTCCGTTCTTGAATGTGGAAGTGTATGGATTAATGGTACGTGGTTTATTGGATTCAGGCTCGGGTATTTCAATATTAGGTGGTGATAGTGTGAATGAATTTCTGAAAATGGGAGTAAAATTACAGCGTTTGTCGGTTAATAATTTTCAAATTGAGACGGCGAATGGAGCGTCTTCGGAGGTCGAAGGTTATGTCTTACTACCGGTGGTTATGTTAGGAACAGAAAAGCTTATTAAATTTTATGTTATTCCGGAAGTAAAGACACCAGTGATTTTTGGATGGGATTTTTGGCGTTCGTTTGATTTAGCCCCCGAGATTCTTCATTCATTGCCTTTACATGTTGTGGATAGTGGATTGGACGTAGGAGAAATTAATTGCCTTCAACCTTTTGACGCTTTAACTGAGAATCAGCGCACTAAAGCGGAAAGTATTATTGGTAAATTTGAAGATATTTCATTTGAAAAAGTAGGATTGGGAAGGACGGACCTCATTACACATACGATTGTTACAGGGGATACTAAACCTATTAAACAACGTTATTACCCTATGTCACCGGATAAATTGAAGGAGTTGCATCGTGAGTTAGATAAGATGCTGGAATTGGATGTGGTTGAGCCTAGTCATAGTCCTTGGAATAATCCAACCTTAATGACTCCGAAAGCGTCAGGTGAACTAAGGTTCTGCTTGGATAGTAGGAAGTTGAACGCGGTGTCTAAGCACGATGCATATCCTCTGCCTTATATTTCACAGATATTAGATCGTTTGAGGGATGCGAAATATCTATCGTCAATTGACCTTAGTTCGGCTTTTTGGCAAATATTGTTGTCAGAGGATTCCAGGGAGAAAACAGCTTTCACGGTGCCAGGTCGTGGATTATTTCATTTTAAGCGTATGTGTTTTGGTTTAACTGGTGCGCCTGCCACTCAGCAGAGGTTGATGGACATGTTGTTTGGTCCGGAGTTTGATAATCGAGTTTTTGTATATTTAGATGATATCGTTGTGGTTCATAATACATTTGAGGGACATTTGGATCTTCTATCCAAAGTCTTGGAACGACTAAAGTCAGCGGGTTTGACTATTAAGTTTTCAAAATGTCAGTTTTTTCGGCCAGAATTGAAGTATTTGGGGTTTGTCGTGAATGAGAGGGGTTTACATACTGATCCGGGAAAGGTAAAGGCTATACTCGAGTTTCAAACACCGTCTACTCGTAAAGAAGTAAAAACTTTTCTTAGTACTGCATCCTATTACAGGCGTTTTATTAAAAACTTCAGCCTAATTGCAGCGCCATTAAACAAGCTGACCAGTACAAGTAAAAAGGCTCCTCCGTTCAAATGGTCTTCGGAAGCTCAGGATGCGTTTGATACTCTTAAACAAGCCCTAGTAACTGCACCAATTTTAGCGTGCCCAGATTTTTCAAAACCTTTTTCTTTGCACTGTGACGCGTCTGCTTATGGTATCGCGGGCATGCTTGCTCAGGAAGTTGATGGCAGAGATCATCCGGTTGCTTATGCTAGTAAGTCCCTTTCTAAGTGTGAACAAAACTATTCTGCAACTGAGCGGGAGGCTTTGGCAGTTGTCTTCTCCGTGGAACATTTTAGACCTTATTTGGAAGGTAGCAAACAATTTAAAATTGTCACAGATCATGCTAGCCTGAAGTGGTTTCTGAATTTGTCAAACCCGACTGGTAGATTAGCTCGCTGGGGTTGCCGTCTGTCACCATATAATTTCGTGATTGAACATCGTGCGGGGAAGGATAATGTAGTACCGGATACTTTATCTCGGTTTGTTCCGTGTGTAGCTGCTATTTCGGTGGGAGAAGGTCATGAACCAACGGGTGATGTTTGGTATGATAATCTTTATAAAAAGTGTACTAAAAAACCCCTTTCTTGTAGGAATTTCACTATTAGTAACGGCAAGTTGTTTCGGTTTACAAAAAGTAATAATGGTCTGGATAGAGAGTTTCAGTGGAAGGAAGTAGTGTGCGAGTCTCGTAGGAGAGGTATCCTGGAGGAAAGTCATGATATACCCACTTCGGCTCATTTGGGAATTGCAAAGACCTATAAAAAGATTTCTCTTGCGTATTACTGGCCAAAAATGTACCAGGATGTAGCCAATTACATTCGTGAGTGTGAAGTTTGTCTGTCGTATAAAACGCCTGCGCAGACAACTCCAGGATTGATGGGTAGTCCGAAGCAGTGTTGCCGTCCTTTTCAATGCCTTAGTATGGATCTGGTGGGTCCATTTCCCGTATCAAGGGGTCGTTATACTCAGTTGTTGGTAGTTATGTGTTGTTTTACGAAATATGTCATGTTGTTTCCACTACGGAGGGCTACTGGTGAAAATATTGCAAAGGTAATAGAGAATGAAGTATTTATGAAGCATGGAATACCCCAAACAGTGATTTCTGATAATGGTACGCAGTTCACTGGAAATGAGGTGACCGCCCTGTTTCATAAATACAACATTCCACAGATTCACTTGGGACCAAGGTACTGTCCACAGGTTAACCCTGTTGAAAGGCAAAATAGAACGATAGTAACAGCTATTTCGTCTTTGATTCGAGAGAGCCATCGAGATTGGGATTTGCACTTGCCACATATTCAATTCGCTATTAACACCACAGTTAGTGAAGCCACCGGTTACTCTCCGTTTTTGCTGGTTCATGGTCGTGAAGCTGTCGTATCGGGATCAATGTATGACCCGACTCCGTTGGATTTGCCAGAAGTAACTTTCCCTTCACGTGATGAATACGCCTGTAATCTGTGGGTACTATCTCGCATTTTTAACAAGGTGAGAATGGAGTTGAATAAGGCCCATGATAAGAATGCGAAATATTACAACTTAAGGAGAAGACATCAAGAACTGGAAGTGGGTCAAACTGTGTGGAAGAGGTGTTTCCCAATCAGTGTTAAGGATAGGTTCTTTACAGCGAAATTGGCCCCTAAGTATATTAAGTGTCAGATTGTGGAGAAAAAATCACCTTTGGTCTACAGGTTGAAGGACGCTAATGGAAAGGACGCTGGGATTTGGCATATTAAAGATTTAAAATTAAAAAATTGAGTGTTCACCATCGTATCGCTATTTTATTACGGGGGTGCGAGTTGGTAGTATTGGTAGGAATGGATGGATGGTTGGTGGTATTGGTTTTATAGACCACTGTTTTGGTAGTTTCTGGCAATTTGGTGGCCAGATTGGTAGGATTTCATGGTGATATTATTGATCACTGTTTTGGTTGTTCTGGTAGTTTCTGCCAGTAGGGCGGCCGGATTGGCTGTTAAGGGTGTTTTGGGTAGATTGTTTTAGTGAATTCGTTTTTATTAATATTGTGTGCCTCGTTGGTATGATTCGTTGCTGACAGAGTCGTTGGACTTCTGTTGGGAATGTCTGGTAGAACCCTCGGACCACAGGTAAGGCTGTGTTAGTTTGTGTCCTAGGCGAAGGTTAATTTGGATGAGAATTACTGAATGGAAAAGTTAATAAGATGGAGTACCCTCGGACCACAGGTAAGGCTGTGTTAGTTTGTGTCCTAGGCGAAGGTTAATTTGGGGTGCGGATTACTGTATTGAAAAGTTATTAAGATGGAAAATGGTTGTTGTTGTAGTGTGTAAGATAGGTCCTCCATCAGGTATTAAATGGAGAAATAAAATAAAACAAATCAATATATATTAAAGTTTATTATAATAAATATTTATTGTATACCCATCATTATTTATATGTGTAAACTTGATTGTATATTTATTATAGTTGTCACAGTGAACAATAGTGAGCGGTGTGTAGGTAACTCGTTTAACATAAGCCATAAGGCCTACTTTCATTTGGTTGGTTAATCTTTGGAGCAGCATTTATATATCTAAAAGAGCGGTTAGCAACTCGAAAAATAAGCCGAAAGCTATGCTGTCTCATTCACCTCATATTGTATTTTTTTTATTGGGTTTTAACATTGACTACTAGCTAGTGTTGGGTAATTGTTACGAGTAAGTTCTAATTGTGTGGTAGACTAACTCAAAGGCATATAACTTCAGTTTGTTCTTATCAATTAAAAAGACATACTGCATAGTTTGGGGTTTGAATCACTAGCTGGGGTGAAACTTGTATTGATACTGCAGTTATCTTCTTGTATTTATTAATATATAGTAAAAAAACAATAGGGTTTGAAAGTAAGTTAGTGCAAGGTTGTTTGATGGGGAGAATGTAAGTGTGACTGAGTGAATGATTTTCTTCTTCTTTCATTTTCTTTTTTCTTGTCTTCTTTTGTTTCTTTCTGTGAGTTGAAAGGTATGGGACCGTTTGAGGATGGTGAGTGAACAGTTAGGGAAGCTAAATATTAGTATGTATTTATTTGAAGAATTTTATTGTTACATATCTGTATTCATGTGTATAATGTTGTAAATTTTCGGTTTCGGCAAAATACATATGTTTACCAAATATTAGCAAATGACCTGGGAATATAAAATATATATTATTATTATTTAAAAAATAAAAAAAGAATTTCTCATTTGGTAGCCTTTGGACTTTGGAGTTTTCATGTTGGATGTTGGGAGTTGGTTGGTTAGATGTTTGGTTTGGTTCTTTTACTTTATTTGTTTAATTTTAGGGATTGTTGGCTGGTTTTTGTGTTTTATCTGAATTTGGACGGAAGTTATTTCTTCGTTGTTTTTTTTTCCTTTCGGTTCTGGGAGGTCTATCTTTTGTTGTTCTTTGGTGTGGTACTTAGTTGTAGTAGTGTTTAGTTGTCGGCTGAGGGCAGCCGTGAATTCACTAAGGTGAATTCTGGTTGCGTGGGGGATATTGTAACGCTGTTTTTCGGAACGTGCTGCGCGCATTTCGGAACGCACTTGTGTCAGTTGTGACATTTGTTGGTGTTGCCGGAGCCTTCTGGTAAAATTGAGATAATCGATTGGAATGTAGTTTTAAATATGTTAATATTAATTTCGGTAGTTGAGTTTAATTAAAATTTCATTTATAATGTGATTTGGCTTCGCCGTCTTGTAAGGTTTTATCTAAAAGAAACATTTTCTGATGGTAGTGGTGACAGTTTTCGTTGGGTTCCATTGTCTTTAGATTCACCGCTTTTCGCAATTTTTGGTCGGGTCGTTATCCCAGTCGAATTCCTTTGTTGGAAAGAAATTTCGAGCTTTTTCGTTCGCGACAACTTACGAGCAACATCTCTTGGGTTTCAGTTGGAGCGGCGTGTCTGGACAGCGTCTGAAGTTCAACAGGTGGAAATCGTTATTATAAGGACTTCAAGCGGAATTCGTTATCCCTGGTGAAGGGAACTGTCGGCGCTGTCCTGAAAAAGCATCTGTCGGGGCCTGTTTGGGAGCTTGCTGCCCCCCGGCCCAAATTTATCTTTTTACCTCCTTTGGAGGTCCTACGTACCCCCGCCTTACCACCCCATCTGCTGCCCATTTGATCTGCGGCACCGTCTGTGGGAGCTGTCTTTCCGGGTGAAGTACATGTGTGTAGGAAGCATCAACTAGAATGCTGATTTTATCTGCGGTCTTCTATTAATCAATTTTATAATTTGAGTATTAACGGCAGTTTTGAGTTTGGAAGAAAACATTTAAATAAATTATAAACCACGTTCGCTTTATGGTCGCACGGAGTGAGGTGTAGGCTTTGAATGTACCCACGTTCCTGAGATTCATTTTTAAATTAAGATTTTGGTTCGAGCTTATTTTCAAGTAACTTAACTTTTATTAATTTAATAGTCTGTATTAACAGACAAGGCGCCCAACTTTATTAATTTTAGTATTATCTGACCTTCTAGGACCGAAGTATTTTAAATAAATAAGTTACCTGTTGAAACTAACCTTAGTTTTCCTTTATAATTATCCCCACAAAATTTCGATACGTTACAAACTTAAGTGGGACTGGGCCGGACACGTCTGCCGCATGCCTCAAGACCTATGGGCAAAAGAAACCACGGACTGGACGGGTGTATACGTGGACGGCCGCGTAGGAGATTGCGGGACGAGCTTGATAGCTACTTAAAAGACTACCAAGAAATAGCTCAATATAGGGAGTACCTAGTGGAGGAAAAGTAGGGAGGCCTTTGCCCAGCAGTGGGACAGTCTGGACAGGCTTCCGTCACTCCATGTACTTGCGCGCTATAACTACCTACCGCCCGGCCGAGCGGTCTCGGGCCTTTTGCGGACCAATTCCCCATTCCCTAAACGTGTTAGTAGAGTGGCGCAATACGCGAGAGAGAGAGATGCAGCAACTACTTCTATTCGCCTAGCGCCGTGTGATCTGAATTGCACTTTATTATAACGGAGCTAGGGTTGCATCTTATATGAATTATGTCGCCTAGTGCAGCTTCTGTTTGGTATTCTGTGGTCTGGGATAGATAAGATAAGATATTCCAGATGAAATGGTAGAGAGACCAATAGACAGCAGCGACTCTGAGCAGGAACCAATATCAACGTCACCTGACCCTGACCAAGCGGACCTTTATGACGACGACGAGACGCAACAAGAAGAAGGAGACAACTATAGACGTAAACAACATTCTTCTTTTTTCATCTCAAACAAGTCCCCAACGAAGTGCGAACCTCCCTTGAATTCAGTATGAATAGGCTTTAGGTGACCACGCTGGCCCAGTGCGTGTCAAACTTCACACAAAACCTTTAAATTACTTCGCAGGTGTATGCAGTTTTCTCACGATGTTTTTCTTCACCGAAAGAGCGTTGAATAAACGTACATATGGATTCGAAAACCGAAAACAGATTGGTATGTGCCGAGGCTTGAAATCGCGAACATCTGAATGGAAGTCAACGGCCTTAGTGGCGAACGGACCACTTAGCCGGTTTAAGGACCGAATTCCGACAAAACTCTACTCCGACAAGTTCGGTAGGTTAGGTTAGGTTAGGTTTTATGTTTTGTCGGAGTAGAGTCTTGTCGGAGTAGTCTTGTCGGAGTTCTGTGGATTTCACTTGGCCACCGACACTATAATTAGATTCTCAAATTGAACTGTAAACGAAATAAAATTTCGCTGTGTATATCCTGTTGTCATGGTCCTTAGTGGCAGTTTTCGCTCAGCCTGAGCAATCCAAGTTTCCCTCTTCAATATCTAGGAATTTCCAAGTAATTCCTCAATTGTTTTACTTCAGCGTATGGCCGCGAAGTTGTCCAGAAGCCGAGGGCAAAAGTGATCAGGTGTTCTCGCCGGTTCACGCCCGGGTCCTGTCTGGAACCCATGAACAGCGTCTGGACTTACTCCTACCAAGAACAGAATTGCACGTATGTAGGAATTTTTTATTCGATACTACGAACGAATGAAAATGAAAATGAAAATGAAAAATGTTTTATTCGAAGTAAGATTTTACAAATCACTTTTCGACGTCGAGGCGGGTTCACAATCTACATAGTTTAATTTCTCGGAGGAATGCAATATTTGATGTATTGTGAAAGTAGACATGTCATTGTCACTGCATTTTTTGATCGCAATTAGTTCACTTGATATACCCGCATTTGATAAATGAAATATCATTGGCATGCAAGTTCTTGTTGAATTAATATGGCGCAACCGGTAGGATACAACAACAAAACAAATTGGTTCAATGCTGGACGAATACCTTAACATTTAAAATTACGAAACTTTTATAACGTATTCTGAAAAATGTACTAATTACTTTCGTTTTTATTCGAAATAGCGTAGGAATTCAAAACAGGAAGCCGTTATTGGGCGAAGCAAATGCGATCGTTATGAAGATCATATGGTTAAGCATTTGTCTTGCTGTAGACGTCTACAAGGTGAAATTATGTTTATACGAGCTCATTAGAGTCGTGTTTCCAGCGAGCGGCTAGGCTGCCCGCCGATATCGTTCCGCACCAACTGCTTCAAGTCGTTCCAGCGATGCACGCGCGTGTGTATGGCGCTCAGCAACATATACACACTCGTGCTGGATATGGAGCCGCGGGAACTGAGGGATAAGGCCGCCAAAGATGGCACGTACAGGCGAAGGTATACGTTCGGTGAGTCATTTTGAACGAGCTTCTAAATCTCAGCCAAATTCATTCTTGCCCAAAGATCTCGACAATGATCGGTCCTGCGCTGCCCGCATCCAGCGGCTTCCCGCAACCCTCACCAGCCCCCGTAACATGCAGTGCTATGACAAAAGTTTGTCGCACATTTAACTGCCGCCATATTGAAATATCCTCCAATAGGATAAGATAATACGCACGACCAAATTATGTCTGTCACGCGTGGACCGGGCAGATCGACAGTCCACCTTGTAGGCAACACCTGCCAACACTCCCTCTTACGACGCGCGGTCGCCATTCCAGAACCTTTCTGTCCCAATGGCCGCCGGCTTACGCGCAATGTGCCCTGCCCACTACCACTTGTCTGCCACGGTCTGCCGCGTCGCCTTGTCTCACGCTTAGTTTACGCCATGGTCTAAGAAAACAAGGTCTTGCATTCGGACCACGTGACTGACACAAGCCTACGTCATAATGCGCTGTTCATCCTTGTCGAATGCTTGTTAATAGACAAGGATGAACAGCGCATGATGACGGCTTGTGTCAGTCTCGTGGTTGGAATGCAAGACCTTGTTTTCTTAGACCATGGTTTACGCTACATATTTTCCAGAGGAGAACAAAGACGCGCCAACGCTCCCGCCGCTCTCGGAAAGCTACAGCGACAACGAAGGCAGGCCTATCTCGCACGACTATTACGACTCTTTGGACAAACAGCACGACGACGAGATACATCCCGTGCCCATTGACAAGGACGAGTTTGAAGTGGATCCGGGGGAGTTAGAGGACTTCTATACTAACTTTAACATGTAGTTGTAGCAGTTATTCAATAAAACTACTTAGACACATATGACACACAGAAATAAACTTTATTTAAATATATTATATTGGGCTCAATTCCGGCGAGGTCTAAAATCTCTAAATTTAAGTTGTTGGTCTCTTTCATTCATATGGGAATCGAAAAGGAGGGTTTGCATGTCTGCTAAATTAGAGCGAACTACGCGTAAAATCGATGTTTGACGTTTCTAAATTTAAGTTGACAATCACCTGTCCCTTTTCGTTCTTAAGAACGTGAACTAATAAATATTTAGGTAAGCATATAATTGTCTTTTTAATATTTGGGTTATCGAGATTCGGCCTTTCTTACCGTTGGTCTAGTCTAGGCCTAGTAGGTTCCTACCTTAGCAATAAGGTCGCCTTTTGGTATACTTTATTAATTGTAATTATTTTGTTGTGTTTTTGTGTGCAATAAAGTATATTCTATTAAAGTCGCTAAATAAGATTTATTTACAAAAATATGTAATCAAGAAAAAAAAATAGAATAAAAAAAAGAAAAAAAAACTAGAAGATAATTAGATTAGAATTTAAATTCTCTTTACAATGAAAATTACTTTTGTCTATTCTGGTATTAGGCCGGGAGATGATGACAGAAATTTTTAGGTCATTTGTTACAGTATGGCGTTTTTACAGGGGTCTTAGTACGCAATGACAAAAAGGAAAATGATGGTCATAGCGCTGGTACAGGCGGCCCAATCGCGAAAAAAAAAATGCAGATTTTCGGCGGTATGGCGACCATTTGGAGCCGTCCGAAAAGTATGGCATGGTGATTGTCGTAAATGGCTGCATGAAGATGATCAAACTGTGCAAAAATTACCCTGGTACAAATGGTTGAATTTTTAATTTATTAACTAGTATGGCGGGCTGTAAGTCACACCGGAGAAGTATGGCATGACACTGTCGTCTAGTTATTTTTACGGGCTATCGGAAAATAATAAAATTTTTGTGGTAGGTACAAATCGTTTGACTTTCGTAATTTTTTCGACTAGTTCACTAACGCCCACGCGATTGGGCCGCCAGTACCAGCGCTATGACCATCATTTTTCTTTTTGTCATTGCGTACTAAGACCCCTGTAAAACCGCCATACTGTAACAAATGACCTAAAAATTTCTGTCATCATCTCCCGGCCTATATGCTCTGCACGCTGACTGCTTTTGTGCCTCGCAATTTGATATTAACTTTAAAAATAATTCAAGTATGTCTTTATCTGGTATTTATACCCTCAAATACAAAGTTATAAATCTATCTTTTTTTAATAGTTCTACCAGGGTTAAGTATGACCACGGCTGTCTTTTGAACATATCTCTATCAGTATGACATATAAAAATACGTTAAAATGTATGACGCGTAAGTGTAAGTTGTTTAAATAGTCGGGAAATCGAATTAATAGTTCAAAATTCAAAAAATTCAAAATGTGTTTATTCGAAGTAAGATTTTACAAATCACTTTTCGATGTCGAGGAGAGTTCACGATTTGGCTGTTTTCTGTGGAGAAGAACTCGCCGGAAGAAACTCCACAGGCGTTGCATCTTTTCAAAATATTTTGACATAATTTTATACAATTTGATTAATATAACAAAGAGTACAAACGAAATATGCAATTAGAGGAAGGCAACCAGTCAAAGTAGAAAAACTAAACTATATAACCAATAAAACAACCGGCAATCGACTAGAGCAGACCAGTCCCCCCAAGCAGCACTAGTTCACGGGTTTGACGTATGGGTCAGCCATCGCCGTAGTTTGTACATAATAATTTCAGCGGAGACTATTTTCTTGTTTCGTACTTTTTAGAGCGCGTTTTTAGTAGTCGGGTTTTCTTTTCTGATATTAGTGATACTAACCTGCGAGCGTGTTGACTTGTGAGGCGACGAATAAGCTCTGTACATAGGCACCCAGCGCATTCACTATGTCCTGGAATATATTGGTGGCGTGCGGCTTCATGTCGTAACACTCGCAGAACGACGACAGCAGATCTGCGGACACATACGGCATAAATAGGGCAGGGCACACCGTGAGGTAAGGTGTTCATTCATTCATCATCATCATCATTTCAGCCTGTAGACGTTCACTGCTGGACTGCTGCCTCCCCCTGTGATCTCCACAACGATCGGTCCCGCGCTGCCCGCATCCAGCGGCTTCCCAGATCATCGGTCCACCTTGTAGACGGCCTGCCCACGCTACGTCTTCCGGCGCGTGGCCGCCATTCAAGAACCTTTTTTTCCCCAACGGTCATCGGTTCTACGTGCAGCTGCAAAGGTAGGGTGTGCACTGCCTTATTTACGATTTGCGCTTATGGGTTGAATAGCTTTCCGTCGTGCGGCTCCGTCCGCGTTAACAGGTTTTCCCGTGGGAATGAGGTATTTTCCCGCGGTAAAAAGTAGCCTATGTGTTAATACAGGGTATCAGCTAGTTCCATACCAAGTTTTATTAAAATCACTTTAACCGTTTAGACAGGTGATTCAGCCTGTAATGTCGCCGCCACAAACTGGGGAAAGTCTCACAAAGTTTTATTTGCACCGGGATTCGAACCCAGAACCTTCGAAACGTGAAGCGAGTTTAGACCATTCGACCACGGAGGCAGTTAAAAGTATTTGACAGACTATTTGCTGAAGAATATGTCACAGATGACTTTTTATTAGGGGAGAATTTGTGAGAAAATAATGCATGATGGTTAGATACATACTTGGTTGTATAGTCATTTTGTGTAAGACTTCCAAAGCTAGCGCCCTCTGCCAGAGCGGTTTGTCGGGGTCCAGGAACTTGATGGTGAGAGACAGAAATATCTCGCATTCCGTCACCTGTTCAGAAAAAAAATATACTGTAATAATATCTACTAGCCTTGCGCCGCGGCTCCGCCCGCGTAAACATATTTTCCCGTGGAAATTAGGATTATTCCCGCGGTAAAAGGTAGCTCATGGTACGTTACTCCTCAGAGTCTATTCTATCCTTATATAAAATTTCGTGCTAATTTCGGTATTGGTAGAATTTTTCTCAAAGAGGAAAGTGTGGCCGCTCCGCTGCGGGGCTGGCAGAGCCTGCTGTATGCCGGTATACCCACCAGCAGGGGATGGTACTGGTGCACTATGGAGCCCACTAGCCTCAGCAGGCGCATAGTGACGGGGAAGTGTGGCCGCTCCGCTGCGGGGCTGGCAGAGCCTGCTGTATGCCGGTATACCCACCAGCAGGGGATGGTACTGGTGCACTATGGAGCCCACTAGCCTCAGCAGGCGCATAGTGACGGGGAAGTGTGGCCGCTCCGCTGCGGGGCTGGCAGAGCCTGCTGTATGCCGGTATACCCACCAGCAGGGGATGGTACTGGTGCACTATGGAGCCCACTAGCCTCAGCAGGCGCATAGTGACGGGGAAGTGTGGCCGCTCCGCTGCGGGGCTGGCAGAGCCTGCTGTATGCCGGTATACCCACCAGCAGGGGATGGTACTGGTGCACTATGGAGCCCACTAGCCTCAGCAGGCGCATAGTGACGGGGAAGTGTGGCCGCTCCGCTGCGGGGCTGGCAGAGCCTGCTGTATGCCGGTATACCCACCAGCAGGGGATGGTACTGGTGCACTATGGAGCCCACTAGCCTCAGCAGGCGCATAGTGACGGGGAAGTGTGGCCGCTCCGCTGCGGGGCTGGCAGAGCCTGCTGTATGCCGGTATACCCACCAGCAGGGGATGGTACTGGTGCACTATGGAGCCCACTAGCCTCAGCAGGCGCATAGTGACGGGGAAGTGTGGCCGCTCCGCTGCGGGGCTGGCAGAGCCTGCTGTATGCCGGTATACCCACCAGCAGGGGATGGTACTGGTGCACTATGGAGCCCACTAGCCTCAGCAGGCGCATAGTGACGGGGAAGTGTGGCCGCTCCGCTGCGGGGCTGGCAGAGCCTGCTGTATGCCGGTATACCCACCAGCAGGGGATGGTACTGGTGCACTATGGAGCCCACTAGCCTCAGCAGGCGCATAGTGACGGGGAAGTGTGGCCGCTCCGCTGCGGGGCTGGCAGAGCCTGCTGTATGCCGGTATACCCACCAGCAGGGGATGGTACTGGTGCACTATGGAGCCCACTAGCCTCAGCAGGCGCATAGTGACGGGGAAGTGTGGCCGCTCCGCTGCGGGGCTGGCAGAGCCTGCTGTATGCCGGTATACCCACCAGCAGGGGATGGTACTGGTGCACTATGGAGCCCACTAGCATCAGCAGGCGCATAGTGACGGGGAAGTGTGGCCGCTCCGCTGCGGGGCTGGCAGAGCCTGCTGTATGCCGGTATACCCACCAGCAGGGGATGGTACTGGTGCACTATGGAGCCCACTAGCCTCAGCAGGCGCATAGTGACGGGGAAGTGTGGCCGCTCCGCTGCGGGGCTGGCAGAGCCTGCTGTATGCCGGTATACCCACCAGCAGGGGATGGTACTGGTGCACTATGGAGCCCACTAGCCTCAGCAGGCGCATAGTGACGGGGAAGTGTGGCCGCTCCGCTGCGGGGCTGGCAGAGCCTGCTGTATGCCGGTATACCCACCAGCAGGGGATGGTACTGGTGCACTATGGAGCCCACTAGCCTCAGCAGGCGCATAGTGACGGGGAAGTGTGGCCGCTCCGCTGCGGGGCTGGCAGAGCCTGCTGTATGCCGGTATACCCACCAGCAGGGGATGGTACTGGTGCACTATGGAGCCCACTAGCCTCAGCAGGCGCATAGTGACGGGGAAGTGTGGCCGCTCCGCTGCGGGGCTGGCAGAGCCTACAGCCGTTGCGCCCGGGATG
Organism: Teleiodes luculella; assembly: GCA_948473455.1. Lineage (NCBI taxonomy): Eukaryota > Metazoa > Arthropoda > Insecta > Lepidoptera > Gelechiidae > Teleiodes > Teleiodes luculella. The sequence goes on from OX419605.1 coordinate 2,278,969, forward strand.
TGCAGCGCTGTGAACGCCGCTCTGAAAAAAAAAAAGAGTTGTTGGAAAAAGTAGATATTCAAGTTTTAGGATAAGACAATAGATAATAAAAATATCTACCGTGTCAGTCATGGAATAAATAAAATAAATCTTTGTTTTTTTTTCTTTTTGTAAAATTACATCAATTTTTATCATTAGATGTGGTGTGGAAAATATATATGAGCTGTTAATGATGATGCGGTTTGGTTGATAAATTAAGTCCCAGAAGAATTTTCACAATAATTCATATCATACTTCACACACAACCCTTGATCTTTTTCGCAAATACATATTTGCAAGTTTTCTTTTACCGCACGAGGAATATAAACGACATTGTACTGATTTATAGTTACTTTACATATTTACATACGTTTAGATTTGACTGAAAAATAAGTTCAGTTACCTGTACTTGACATTAGGCGAAAATAACCGAATAATTAACGCACACACGTGCTCCTTTAAAAGGAATCTGAACTCCGATATCTGTAAACAAATAACAATATATTTTATACAATAAAGGTAATAATCAGATCTATACTAATATTATAAAGAGGAAAGGTTTGATTCTTTGTTTGTTAGTTTGAATTGAATAGGCTCCGAAACCACTGGACGGATTTGAAAAATTCTTTTACCATTAAAAAGCTACACTCACCCTGAGTAACACAGGCTACCTTTTACTTAGGGAAAATGCCTCATTCCCACGGGAAAAACTGTTAACAGTGGCGGAGCCGTGGCAGAAAGCTAGTATTTTATAATGTATAAATAAACGAAGAATTAAATGGATTGATTCTAAAAACTTTAAAATTATTTGTCTGAAAAACTTACCTTGAAAAATATGGGTGCGAAATCTGTCAAAACTGTATCTAGTAGTTCTAATCCAAACGTCTTCGGTACTTCAGCTATTCCAACGAGCCAGTGTGGGGAATCCCCATTTATTAACTGGATTATATCCTGCAAATTGATATAATCCAATATAATTATCTGTACAATAGAATATTAGGTTTTTATTTTTAATTCTTAACTACTTAATTTAACTAACTTACTACCCCCTCACTCTCCCTCTTCCACCCTCACATTGCTCACGAAATGCATCAACGGCACAGGGTTTTTGAGACAGGATAACCTCAAAAACCCCTATAAGCAAGCATCCATCTCATTCCGAACCTGTCCCAATCCCAAATTCCCAACTCGCCTGCATACGTATTTACTTCTCACCTGCTTTATGAGAAATGCATCAACGGCACAGGGTTTTTGAGATAGGATAACCTCAAATCCCCGATAAGCACGCATCCATTCCATTCCAAACCTGTCCCAATCCCAAATTCCCAACTCGCCTGCATATGTATGTACTTCTCACCTGCATTATGAGAAATGCATCAACGGCACAGGGCTTGAGTTCTTTCGGCGCTTTGCTGTTGTTTTGAGGGCGGATGTCCGCTGGGTTCACTTTTAGCGTACCTAGAACAGACAAATAAATACCTTCTATTTACTTAGGTAAATAAATATTTGCTTATACGTTTTATTTCTTAAACATTAATGGTGAAAGAAATTTTGAAATCGGCACATTTCTTTTTGAGTTTATTCATTCATTACAAACACACACACACACACACACACACAAATCTTTCCTCTGTATACTCGTAATATAAGCTAAGCTAGTAAGCTTTCTAATGGAAAGCTATATTCACCCTGAGTATAAGGCGAGAAAATGCCTCATTCCCACGGGAAAAACTGTTAACGCGGGCAGAAGGCTAGTATTACATACATTTGGTGGGTACTTCTCAGGAAAGTTATAATCACAGATACTTGTGTGTGGAATGCACCGCAACTTCTCTATACTTTCTGGTACTTGATGTTAATTTACCTTCGGCCTCCGCGAGCGCCCTCTCGAACACTAGCGCCACGAGCTGGCGCACCGTGGCGGCGGCCGCGTGGCTCGTGCTGACGTCACGAGACTCCGACGGAGACACCATGCGCATGCACAGCACCATCGTCTGACAATTTGGAAACGTTGCATTTTGTTTGTCGCTCTAAATCAAAAACTACTTTCAGACATACTAATTCCTAACAATATTTTTCAAGTTTCGGGTATTCATTTCACTTATCGTGTGATTTCGAGGTTAACCTACCTCACAAACTCTGGTGTCAGAATAATTGAGCCGTATGGCTTCTGACATGGCTCATGTAACGAATAGATCCGTAATAGGATATTACCAACGGCTTTACGTACCTTTCGAAGCAGCTTTGAATCTACAACTATGCAAAGTATGCTCAAAACGCTACTTTCGAAATTTTATTTTTTAAATAACTTTGACTAGGAAGGGCGGACATAGCAACATGTTATATATTTGTAATCTACTCATGATGCCCTTTCATTTGATACCCCACACGGTTAATTTTTTGTTTATTTTTTCGGCATCTATATTGTCTTTGAGGAAGCTCGGCTAGAATGGAAACCTGCCACGCTCGCTCGTGGCAACAAGTATTTTGATATAGCTTAAGGTCCCTAGAAAACATATCAAAGATTAGTTTGCGGTACGCAAATTTTTTAAAGGAATCTCCCTTGATAGTCCGCTCTAATAGATAACAATTTTTATTAGGTTTGTAAATTAAAATCCATAAATCGATGTAAGTAATAATATAGAATATTTTATCAATGTCGTAAATTAACATGGATTTTGATTTTATCTAATAATAAATACTTGAATCGTATTTGTTATATGATTTTTTTTTCAAAAGTATATTTCGTATGTACTCTCTCTATGAAAGATTGGATGGTCTCTTTGATGTCAAAAATGTTGACGAATTTTGATGAAACTTTAAATACACCTTTTACGTCATAATAGCACATCTCAAACTATTTTCTCTCCAAGTTTTTACTATAGGAAAATAAGTCAATCCTACGGCAATAAAAAAACGTTATCCGTAACAACATGTAAAGCCTGATCAAATAAAAAACTTGCGGAATTTCAATGGAACTAATTTTATAATGGAAATTGTTGCCACAAACATAAAAATATACACGTAGCGCCCCCAGAGCAGGTTTTTTATTTCTTTGGTCAGGCTATGGAACAATATACTCGAGAGGACTGTCTACCCTAGAAAAAAACGTGCTTCGGAAAAGCTCAAATCCCGTATTGAAAATAGATAGCGCCTAGCTCCTCCCCTTGAGATTATATGAAAAATTGTGGTTTTTTTTGTTAAATAAATGGGAACTAAAAGTTATTTATTTATTTTTTATCACGACACCATATAATTTTTAATTTCACATGATTTCACAATAATAGTTAATTTGTGAATGGCAGGGTAGTGACATCTATCTTTTCTTTTCGTACTAATTACAGGAACACGCATTGTAGTAGGAGAATTGAGTCCTCTCGAGTATATTATATTAGTCCATGGTCAGGCTTTAAAGCTGTATACAAATAATATACAAACCCTGGCCAAAGTGTCTCCGTGCACCAGGTCCGAAGTGGTCATCAGCAGAGCAGCAGTCTGCAGTAGCTTTAGCTCGAGGAAACCAGCTTGGCCGAGGTTAAACAGGCAGTCCACCACGTGCCGCGCGCCTTTCGCGTCTATGCCTTGCTGGGCAATTAGTCTTTGGATCGTGCCGAGGCAGAACTAACGACAAATTGACGACAAATTATTCGTAATCATGGTAATTTAGATCACGTGACTGACACGAGCCTACGTCATTTTGTCTATTCATCTTCATCCTTGTCGAATGCGTGTAATAGACAAGGATGAACAGCGCAAAATGACGTAGGCTTGTGTCAGTGGTCTAATTGAAAGACCTTGTTTTCTTGGACCATGTTCGTAATTATAAAAAAAGAAACAGATACAAAAAAGTGGCCAAGTGCGAGTCGGAATCGCCCATGAAGGGTTCCGTAGCAGCCAGTAACATAATATAAAAGTTTTTGTAGTTCGTTGTGACTTTGGTCGATGTTTTAATAATAGTGAAAGGTAAATTGCGGTGTACGATCTATGACGTATTAAAAAAAACTACTTACTAGTTCTCGTTCAAATCAATTTTCGTTGGAAGTTTTCATGGTAATGCACATCATATATTTTTCTTAGTTTTATCATTCTCTTATTTTAGAAGTTAGAGGGGGGGGGACACACATTTTTCCACTTTGGAAGCGTCTCTCGCGCAAACTATTCAGTTTAGAAAAAATCTTATTAGGAACCTAACTATCATTTTTGAAGACCTATCCATAGATACCCCACACGTATGGGATTGACGAAAAAATTTTTTTTTTTTTCAGTTCTATGTATGGGGACCCCCTAAATTAATTGTTTTTTTTTCTATTTTTGTAAGAAAATCTTAATGCGGTTCACAAATTACATCTACTTACCAAATTTTAACAGTATAGGTATTATAGTTTCGAAATAAAGTGGCTGTGACATACGGACGGACAGACAGACAGACATGACGAATCTATAAGGGTTCCGTTTTTTGCCATTTGGCTACTGAACCCTAAAAATGGTGAGTCATCACGGGACGCTTGGCTATAGATGTAAAAATTCCGTAGACTACCGGTAGTTAACCAAAGTTTTGGTCAGTGTTGTCACCTTGCAAATAATTAAATCACTAAGTTTGTTTACCTAACCTCCTTTTTTAGCGATTTTTTAAGGAAAAAGTGATAGCAAAAAATCGATTATCTAGTGACTTTATAAAGCAAACTTAGTGATTTAATTAATTGGAAGGTGGCAACACTGACCAAAAATTTGGATACCTACCGGTTTTCTTCTACGGCTACGCGATTTTTATATCTATACGTCTGGCTGATGTGAAACAACTATAGGCGAAGGTAAAACTGATTATTGGCGTGGCGACCGTGGCGATTACTTTCAATGCTTCACATCAGCCAGGCGTCTCGTGACGACTCGCCATTTTAAAGCCTAATAATTATCATCTACTTTGGCCCCTATATTTCAAATTCTATAAGGGTTCCGTTTTTAGTTTTTAAGCTACGGAATCCTAAAAAATGTTTAGAGAGATAAGCCCACCTGTTGCCCTCTGATTTTATGTGTAGGTACTACTTTTTTCTTGTTTTGTGCAACACAGCATATCTTGATTTGAGTTTTTTTATTAAAGACAGTCAGTAGTTCTACTACTTATTTATTGCAAAAGTGTGATTACATAACCTTATAAATAGTTCAGAAAATGTGCAGTTATTTATTAGATACTAGGTGTTAGTTAAACAAGTACATATACAATGTCATACTTGTTAGAAGGTATTGAGTAGCCGTCAAGGTTTCTCAAGTAAATATATCAATGCAAGTATGTAATGTTATTAAAAATATATATATAATTTTTAAAAGATGCGACACTTGTGGAGTTTATTAGGCGAGCTCTTCTTACATAAGACCACACATTTTGCTTTGCTGAACTCGCCTCTAAATGTGACTTTATTTGACTTAACTAAGTAATCAAAAGTGTCCAAAAGTTAAAATAAATTATTTCATTTCAAGTATAATGACAGGATTTATATATGACAGTCTTTGGTTGCCTTAAAAACCAATATGCTACATAACCATAATAAAGAAATTCGATCAGTTTCAATAATTTACTGTCTTTTTTGTACCTCAAATACACTGTATAAAATTAACAAAGATCTCATATCTCTGCTTTGAATTGCTAAGTCATATCTAAGTTGAATTTTAGTTCTTTAACATTCTCAATTACAATAAAAGTTTATATAAACTGTAATTTATGATTGCACTATCAACTTGGGTGTAAACTTGTAATGATAATGTATTTGAACCATTTAATGAAAAAATTTAGTTGAATTAAAAAAATATACTAAAGTAAAAAAAAAATTGTGGTAAATCTTAAGGTAACTCCACACTTAGGAAGCTAAATATTCATCACATTTATAAAATAGTATAACTAATTAAATTAGTATTATAGACTTTCTCAACACCTGAATCAAGTCTTTTCTATTTCTTATCTATTAGATACTAATAAAGAGGAAAGATTTAATTGTTTTAATGTTTCCATTGAATAAGCCTGAAACTACTTAATGGATTTTAATGAAACTTAGTATAAAGATAGAATAGACTTTGGCAACTATAGGCAAGTAACATAGGCTAATTCTTCATGCCCACAGAAAAAACTGATAATGCGGAGCCGCGAGGCGTAATGTTATTTGTGTCATATTTACCTTTATAATTTTGAGATCTTTAGACTCGCATCCCTGCACCAAAGGGTAAAGTATCTGGTTGACTACACCATACAAGGATGCCTGCGGGTTGTTTGCAGCTAACTGCAATTTTTCTATAGCTTCATCACAAGCCTGGAAAATGTTTAGAGCTTTGAGAATAAGATCACAAAACACAAATATTCTTTATTTCATAAAAAACTTGTGTTTATTTTATGTTTATTTTTAACTGAAGTACGTTTGTGGTGCAAAATCAATGTGTCAAACTTCACCAGACTTGGCAAATTTGTGTCAGAGACCAAGACCCACTTTCGGTTGCTGAGCCATTCTGGTAAGTATGTATGTATGTCTTGTGTGCATGCAATAAATAACATTGTAAAGTATATCTTAAAATATAATTAGGACTGTTTTTTTTTCTTTTTTGAATTGACCTATGCTTGTGTCGAAAAGGTACGACCAATCAAGCTTCAACGGACTTAAATTAGGACTGTAATGCAGCAAAATCAAATAAGTGTATCAGCATCACAAAATCAACATAAGAACAAAAATTTCCAATAACCTGTAAAACAGGTACTCAAACTCAATTCTATATAATTTTAAAAAGTAGACCAGAAGGATCTATTCAGTCATCAAAATACAAAGAAGAAAGCCTGTACTGTAAGCCTTTTATCAATAAAATAATTCTTATTATTTTTATGACAGGAGATTATAAAGTACTTGAAGTTTTTCTTTATATAGTTCACAGTAAATTGTGATGCAATTATGAGGAAATTGTAATCAAGTACAGTAGAATACAATTGTGCAATTTAAGCGGCATAAATATTAACAGATGAATGCTAAATTAAGTAGTTAATTTTATTTTAATACTGTAATACAGAGTGTACTTTAAACTACTTTTATTTGATTTTATGTCCTATTTGCGAGACCCAAAGTATTATCATCAATATATTTAATAAAATAAGTTTAGGTTAAATTATTTTAAATAGGAAAAACATACAAACCTCTCTTATTTGAGGATATTTCTTCTTGGTCTCCAAACTCAATGTCTTGAAGTCATTTTGGAGGACTTCCATGAACTTCTTGGTAGAGTCATCGCCAGTTACAGCACTCACAAATGCCATGGTTGATCACGATGTTGTTAATTTAATTATTTAATCCATAATTCACGTAAAATACATAAAAATTAAAATTGTGCCATGTACACAATCGACGTTCAACATCACAATTTTTCGTTCAGAATTATATAGCCCATTAAAAAACTACCTTTGAAAAGTGTGAAAAGGTGCCTAAGAAAGTGAGTGACGAACGAAACACAGAGTTGTTTGTTAGTTTGATTTGAGCTGAGCACAAAAGTGTGGTAAAACGCAAATGAGATCTAAATAAAATGTTGATTGAATTAAATTATTGATCATTGATTTTTTTAATCCGTATAATATTTTTGAACGAACCATAATGCTGTCACGTCGTCGTTCCTTTTTGTTTTACGCAGTGTTTAATTTTTATGTTTAGCGGATAATTTATGATTAATAAATTGTGAAGTATTTGTGACCGTTTTAATTAAATATTACTTTATAATTCTAATTTTTCATGCAGTATTAGGTTAGGATTTAGTCTAAGTCGTCACAAGATGTATTTTGAATGTGATTATGATTAAGCATAATAATACGTAAAAAGGAGTGTAAAATAATTGCCATGAAAGAAACTACCAATTTAGTAGAAAATATGAAAAGTTTGTATAGCCGCCCTGAAATAAATTAAATTAGTAATTTTTTTTTGGAAAATGCAAATGGTTGATTTTGCTTGCTCACTCAATATACTAAATGTTAAGGAATAAATAAGATCAAACCTAAATTCTGTGCCTAAATTAAACACGACTTAATGTATTTTAAAAAAAATTACCTAGATAATCATGATAATTCACAACACAAATTATCATGCATGATGTGGATTGACCACATAATATTATGTACAGAAGCCAGCCTTGACAAAGGAAAATTAACTGAGAAATTTTGTGACGTCGTACGTGATATTGATAATATCATAAATAATAGTAATTCTCATGAGCTTATTATGAATATGCATGAATTACTACGTTGCATAGCATCATAAGCATGATGAATGGAATGAGAGACATCAGTGATGTCACATCACACTCATCTCATAATCAACGCACAATAAAATGACCATCATGATCATCATAATATTGTATGAGTGCAGAACATCATGATTCACTTCACTTCACCACACCACGCATGCATTATGCATAACATACAATCAATACAACATGAACATGAGAATTATGTTATGCATATGCATCATCCGTTACCATGCATCATCATGCATGTATGACATGACATGCATGATGAGACGAATGACAATGACATGCATTGCATGACATCGACTGTCATCGTCCATATCGACATGTTGGTCAATATGTCGGTTGGACTTGGACGACTTTTTTAGTAATATTTTTCTCCTAGTATGGCAACACCTGTTTTCTGATTGTGCAGGAGAAAAAAACAATGGTGTGATTTCCAGATTTTTATTTGTAAGTATTTATAGAATCCAATATCAATTTAGCTAAAGTAACCGCTGTGAGTAGATAAAGCCGTTGACGCAGCTGACTATGCCGACGCATAGCTATAAAACGCATTCTTTCGCCAGTGAAATCGTTTTGTGAGTTCGTAGATCTATCATCTCAGTTTTTTACTCTATTTATTCAGCTTTGTTCTGCTATGCGCCATCCGTGCTGCATTAAAACGGCAGATGTCTGCAGATTTTAGCACGTCTCTAAATAAAACGTGTAATGGAGAGAGTGGGGTGCCGGGGGTTAGTCTGACGTGACGGTAGGTTGGAGGCGGGGTTTTCAGCACTTGCCGTGCTTTTTATTGTGGTAATCTTGTGATGTGGTGCCGGCTGGTGATCGTTAATTGTATATTGTGCATCTTGCTTGGTCGGCTAGCGAGTCGGAACACTGTTGACCTCGCAATTTTGGAGAGTAACTCATTGACAGTAAGTAAGACGTGTCATATCACCAGTGAAGCATCGTCGCCGAGCGATCGTCGCGGCGATAAACAATGCGACATGTATGTTCAGGCTTCTGTTTGTAAATAAAGCCCGCAGTGAGCTCCATTCTCAGCGAATGTACTGTAATCCTTCTCCACTGATCACCGATCCACATTAGGTTTCAAAACATGATTATATCCATGTATTCTATGCTGCATGTAAACAGTAACAGTCCTTGGACATGAGATTGTAATGTATATTGTAATGATATTCTACAACATCCCTTTTAAAGGGTAATCAGTTCTTTAGTGTATAAAACTTACTCTTAACCTTTTACTTTCCCTTACTTTTCTATTTTTCATGTCATGACTCTCACTTTAAAGCTGAATTTAAATTTAAAATAAATTACTTCTTTTTAAATAATGTAGGTAGTTAGGTATTCAGTTACCCCCAGTGGCAAAATAGTTTGCTAATCTGCAGTGCACAACTAACTCTTTTGGTAAGGAGTGGAAATTTGTGTACAGTGAAGAACTCAAGTTAGAGCTACCATATATATCAGCAAGATAAATATGAGTATCTAATTTATCACAAAAATATGTTTTTTCAAGTACTCCTGCTAATTCAATCAATCACTACATTGATATATAACTAATAATCCAATGTACATACATAAATTTCTAATGATACGTTTTTTCTATCATTCTTCTATCATAAAGAATTAAAAAATATTAAATAAAATAACAATTTATTTTTCTAACCAATTTTCATCATTCTTTTGAGCATGTTTTGTTTTTTTTTTGTTTGCTTAATATTTCTATAACATACTACATAACTAGGCCGAACAGATGTTTTTTATGTAGTAGGTATATTACAATTTGCATATTACACCCATTCAACCATCCGTTCAACACTGACTGTCAAATTGCAGCTGTTGTCAACATTTCATGTTCAGATAATCTGATTTGACATAGATTTCCTTGATAAACATCATTTGGATGGACCACTTGATTAAAATAATGATAATTTTTTATTACTGTTTCATATTAAAATTATATGAATGTTATGAAGTATAACATTTTATTCGCCAAACTCGTTTTAATCTCAGTCATTAAATTATATAGGCAAAGTTTATTAAAAACTATTATACAGTAAACAGAATTTGATAAACCTTTAATATAAACATTCAATTGAAGTATGAACTTTGAGATTAGTAGATGAATCATAATTATTTTAATTACTTTTTATGAGTTTTGTGAATTGAATACTTTGATTACTATTAATGAATTAACAGACTCATTATGCATATGAATACTTAAATTACTTCAAACAATACATGTGTAATATTGTATAATGCATATTGTATTAAACAAAGCTTATGTTTTTTAAATATAACCATTACCAAAATAATGTAAAGCTGAATTTTAGCGATTACAGTATAAAGTAGGCCATTTTTTAAATGAAGTAATTTTTAAATATGAAATAGAATATGAAGAATACATTCTTTTCTGTTCTGAATTCATGATCTGACGTATTTTGTTGATTATTTGTTTGTTATTTTAGTATCGTATTAGAGACCACTACATAGATAGTACAGTTAAGAGCAGGTCAAGTTAAACGCCGCGGGAATCTGCCCCTTATTCAATAAAAAGCGGCCAAGTGCGAGTCGAACTCGCCCATGAAGGGTTCCGTATCAGCAAGTAACATAATATAAAAGTTCTTGTAGTTCGTTGTAACTTTGATCGATGTTTTAGTAATAGTGAAAGGGAAATTGCGGTTTACGATTTATGACGTATTAAAAAAAAAACTACTTACTAGATCCCATTCAAACCAATTTTCGTTGGTAGTTTGCATGGTAATGCACATCATATATTTTTTTTAGTTTTATCATTCTCTTATTTTAGAAGTTAGAGGGGGGGGGGACACACATTTTTCCACTTTGGAAGCGTCTCTCGCGCAAACTATTCAGTTTAGAAAAAAATGTTATTAGAAACCTAAATATCATTTTTAAAGACCTATCCATAGATACCCCACACGTATGGGTTTGATAAAAAAATTGTTTTTAGTTTCAGTTCTATGTATGGGGACCCCATAAAATTATTGTTTTTTTTTTCTATTTTTGTAAGAAAATCCTAATGCGGTTCACAGAATACATCTACTTAACAAGTTTCAACAGTATAGGTATTATAGTTTCGAAATAAAATGGCTGTGACATACGGACGGACGGACGGACAGACAGACAGACATGACGAATCTATAAGGGTTCCGTTTTTTGCCATTTGGCTACGGAACCCTAAAAATTTGTAATTATTTTTGAGTAAATAATATTTTTAAACCATAAAATTGTGAGGAAACCCGCAAACTCCTGCTAAGAATTTACAATTTTATGTATGAAATCAAGAAAATCAACTTGTATGACACTAATTAATATTTTTTATGTTATTAATGTCTATAATTATTTGTGTTAATTATAGTTATTGGTGGTAGCTGTATACTATTATGAGTTTATTGTTTTGTTTCAGATAACATCAGCAAAAATATCCAACTCTGCAATAACTTTCAAAAATCTTCCTCAAGACTGTTACTTTTAGGTTCTAAATAGATTAGTAGTTTATTAGAGAGGAGAGTGCCGAAACGCGGAGAATGCCAATCAGAGAGAGAACACGAAGACGGAACTAAGCTAGCTATTTATTTAACTAAATATTTAATTATTTAGCTTTAACATACATAAATCATTATTTTTTTAGCTATCCCATGTATTCTATAGATAAAATTGAGTTTTTATGAAAATATTGAGATTGTGAAGAGTATATTCAGTTGAATCAGTTAATCGCGATGGATATTTTATTGTATTATGAAAAGTAAAGCAGTGTAAGATAGTTTGATGGACCAACATGGACAATATGTCATCTAACACGGCGCTAAGGAACAGCAAGCAGAGGAAAGACAACCTTATCACCAGGAAGCAAGATAAAAGTCCGGAAAAGACCATCAGGGGGACGAGGGGGGCTTACAGGTAGGGTTACCTATTTGGCTTTTGTTCAGAGGGTTCAGATAGGTTTTTCCAAAATCTAACTATGATTTTAACTAAGTATTCTATATAATATCCATCTTATATTTAAAACAAAGGATATCATTCATGTTTCATACAATGTTGGATCAAAAAAGTGAAAAAAAATGTAATTTTCGGGTAGAACACGTAGTTTCTATACTTCTTTATTTTTTTTTATTTTTTTACTTTTTTTCTAAATAATAAACTATAAACTTGGGGTTCGCATTCGCAGTTGTCGATTAAACAAGTGAACGACCTTTATTCGCCTCGTACAGCCACAAGAAGTAAAGGAATTAGTCCCATAGCAAATTTCAAAATGGCGACGCTATTTCAGGGGTATACCATCCTCATCGAAGAGAGAAGAGGAGAGCGATGGGTCGACAGAGAGGCTGGACAGGCCTAAGAAGTTCATATCGCAGAACAAGAGTGGCTACGGGCTGGGCAAGAGGCCGGATTTCCCACTGAAGAGCAGAAATGTGCATTTAACTTCTTCCAGATATGGACAGGTGAGTTGCACCAATTTGTTTTTTTAATATTAGGCGAGATTCGAAAGAGTTATCGTTGGGGCCTGGGCAACACTGTTTCATTTGCAGCCATTCATTGCCATATACGATGTCTTTTTTTTTTTCAATTAAGTTATTCTAAAAATAAATGTTTTAGGTGAATGAGTTATTCGTTAGTAGCAACACTGTTCAATTTGTAGCCAATCATAGTTTTTTTTTATAATGGCTTCTGCTATTTAGCATATCAGCGAGAGTCAGCTAGTTGCTTATCACAGTGGATATAGGTCTACCAGAATCTGATGACAAAAAGGGAAAAAAGAAATTGACGCTTAGCAAGGTTTCTTCAACATTTTCACCACTTTAAAGGAAAGTTGAAGCCAAACCAAAAACAATTCCTCGAAATTACAGTTGACAGTTGTTTTTTTTTGTTTCCATATGAAAATCGCTATTTTTTAAACTATTTTTTTGCCATCAGATTCTAGTAGTCTATTTTCGTTGTTTCAAAGTGATAAGCAGAAAAGTAAAAACCTGTTATGGGGGTGCCACATGTTTGCCACAAAATGACCGACCATCTCTGGTATTATGAATATAAATAGCTGTAGCGAAGAAAAAGCGATTTGCCGTCCCTTTTGAAGTGCGGAAAATGCTTTAATTAGTGTAATAACACTAAATTTAAAATTTATTAACCCCAGACACAAAACCGTTACTTGATCCTTTCAACAACTAGAAAAGAACTGATAAATCTTCAAATGGCTGAAGATATTTTCTTGGATCATATCTAAGAACACTCTCGATTGTAACACCTTGCAAACAAAAAAAACTAGATCAAAATCGGCGCATCCACGATGCCACAGACACACACGTCAAACTTATAACACCCCTCTTTTTCGTCGGAAGTTAAAAATAACGGTACTCTTCCTAACTCTAACTGTGTACTCGAAAAAAGAGATATTAACTATATATACTCGATAAAACGAATAATAAAATCATACAAGTATCGATGTTCGTCTATCAGTCATTATTTCGGATTGTTCCGTTTTCTCGCTGAAACGGCTTAATGTATTTGGATGAAGACGTGCAAGCAGATAGATCAAGCCCCTAGATAAACAAAATAGCTACTTGTTTAATTCCGGTAAAAAAAATCGAAGAATAACTATGCTAGCTTTGAACAAAAGCGTCTACATTGAAAGTGAGTCATTCTTAATAAGCGTAAGCGTTTTTAGGGTCATTGCTCTTTCAGACCATACATGTTAGGTTAGGCAGTTCACGACTTAGGCCTTGAGATTTATGACTGGTTATTTTAGTGCTCCTATGGGCAACCTGTAATCAATCAAGATACAATCTAGATTATAAAAGAATAAGTACGTAATTTAATATGATGAGGAAGTATTTTGTGGCAGAATATGGTTGTAAGTAATTCATTCAAACTCAAGTTTGAGCTTCTAAAGAAGCTGATGGCTTCGTGGGGTTCAGGCTTTGGCATGTACAGTAGGCAGCACATGCGGCAGGACATGTTGACCTTGTGCCCGTATTCCGTAGAGGTAGGGGGGAATTTCGTAGTGCAAATATCCAACCGCATGTACCGGCTTCTGTACTTACGTATTTTGACGACGCTCTTTATTACGGTGACGGAAAACATCGTGGGGAAGTCTGCACACACCTGCGAAGTAATTCAAAGGTGTGTGTCTGGAGTCAACCAACTTGCATTGGCTAGCAGCGTGGTCAATTAAGACCTATTCACCCTAATTCCGGGTAGGCTCGAGCCACTCGGTGGCGACATAGCAGTTAACAATATGGACACATTGGGACACATCTTTTACTTTTCCTAATCATAGTTATAATTGGTAAAAATATATTTAAATTCTGCATCATAATAACACACACACGAAGACTTTATTTAAATTACAAATACATACAATATCGTAAAAAAATATTTTATACGAATATACGTAGATAATTACTGATAAATTACTTAATGAGCTATAGTGGTACTGAGTAAAATATGACTAATATTTCTCTAACTACTTGTAAATATTCTCAGTTCTAGGTTTAGACGTGCTTTAAACCCTAGACACATAATAATTACGAGTAATATAGTTAGAGAGCCCACGACCAAGATTTTTGTCTCATAGCAATACGGCCAAAACCGCATCAAATCGATAGATACGATTATCCTGAACTCGAAAATACCAATATCAGACATTTTCCGCGTAGCGTTTGATCTGACCGAATTTTCAAAATTGACAAAATTTTACCGAACTGCATCATAGCAATATGTCTGATTTGCAGACTGTAGATGAATGATAGTTCTGAGATACCGGAAACATATTTTTCAGACGTTAGTGATGCAGCGCAAACCCGTAAAATCACTTAAAAAAATTAAAAATGAGACAAAAAAAAAGTCTCATAGCAATATGTCTGAAAATCTTTTTTATTAGTAAATTTTGGTTATTTGATGCGAACAAAACAATTTTCAGACGGAAATGTGAACGCATTAAATTTTGAGACCGTTTTGAAAATGTTAACAAATTTTACCGATCGGTATCATAGCAATATGTCTGAAAATTGTTGGACATGATAAAATAAGTTGTCCACATGTGCAAAAAATTTATATCAGACAAATTAAGTGTAGCACCTTCTTTATCAGACTTTTGGTAGAGATTTTTGGGAGTATATGCTACACTTAAAGTGTCTGAAAACAGGTTTTTGGTAATCCTGGCAGCAATACGAAAAGTTTTAAAAAAACATTATCCGTATTGCTATGATACAGGTCGGCTAAATTTGTTGACATTTTCAAAAATGCGCTGAGGCTATATGCTACGCGCAAAATGTCTGAAAACAAACTTTTTCGTAATACAATTATAAAATCTATGTACATTTTCACTATCAGACGTATTGCTATAATACCGACTGCCTTTTTTTTTTTGACACAGCAGAAATGGCCTCCCACGCAGTTGCTACACTTTCGACCGTTACTACATACCTAGTCGGGTTCAGAATCATACAATCTAACGATTTTATAGGGTTTTTGCCGTATTGCTATGAGACATGGTTTTGGTCGTGGGCTCTCGTACTAATAGTACTAGGGTACTAGGTTATATAAGGTAGTGATTTTGGCATCATTCCAACGTTAAGTAATTGGTGCCGGGAAGTAAAATGTTTGCTAAAAAATATATGTCGGAGTCGACTTCTATGCAGTTGGTAATACTTTTTCTGCTATGTTTTATTATTATAAAGTAATATAAAGCATACTTTTTACGCATTTAAAATAATTATTTTTGGCTGGGCAGGATTAAGTCTAATAACGACGCGATTTAAAAAATATATTAGTATAGAATAGAATAAAAATTATTTACAACACACCATACAAAAAAAAGTTAACAAGAATAGGTACACTTAAGAAAATATAAGAAAATATAAATGAAAAATGAAAAATGAAAAAATGAAAAATGATTTATTGCGTTTTAAACATTAAAAACAATGGTTTCTAGATCAAGCAATAGGATTCCCTGAGCTGCCAGATCTAGTTCCTTCCACTATACATTTAATAGGTGTAACAATGCGATATGCAATAAGAAAATATAGATTGTAATGCATGGTCATCAAGGGCAGGTTAAGCCAAACACGCGCTGTGCGATCTTGTACGATATTATAATCTGAATTCTGTATTACAAGAAAAACGATAAGAAATCTTTTGTATTTAAAGAAATTTTGTATCGGTCATTAAAATATAAATATGGTTTTAAAATTATTTCGAAAGATTGCGTATCTTCGTTGTATTTTGATAGTGACATTTGCGTTTTGTGTGTGTAACCACAGAATACCAAATAGTCGTATTGTGTGGGCGTCTCGTTGATCTGGGGTCAGGTCACACTAATTGCCAAGATCGCTCCGGACCGCGTGACACGGTCAACGTTGTAACTTCGCATTACTTCGCATGCATAGAAGGAAGAATTTTTTTTGGGGAGTACAGAGACGTAATGCTTTAAATCCTAGCCACATAAAATGCTTTAAATCCTAGACATTTAAAAATAAATAAATAAAAAAGTTATATAAGGCAAGCTAATCCTGTCAACACATATGTGATTTGATACTGATATATTTTTGTTTTCCGTCAGTTTCGATTCGACCAATAGAAAGTCCAATTTCTTATTGTATGCGCTTCCTTAGCAAAAAGGTTGGAAGAGCCCGCTTCGCTTTAGAGAAGCGGGCTCTTCCAACCTCTTTTTCCTTAGTGATTTCGCCAAAGTCAACAATAGATAGCTTCATGACATTTGGAGCTATCACTACCCCGAGACAACCCCCGCACCTCAGTTGGCAGAATTTATTTATTTAAGACTAGCGACCCGCCCCGGCTCCGCACGGGAAAATGGTTATTGTGGGTTTTCCTTAAGTATATTATGCATGTATTATACATATAAACCTTCCTCTTGAATCACTATCTATTAAAAAAAACCGTATCAAAATCCGTTGCGTAGTTTTAAAGATTTAAGCATACATAGGGACAGAGAAAGCGACTTTGTTTTATACTATGTAGTGATTTGCATGTTTTTCGTCTCTATATAATTAATGTTAAATCGAACGGAACTAACCGTTAAAAGTATTACGTACGTTTTCCTCGCCGAAGGACTCGACCTTATCTCGATGGTGCATCCACACAGCAGTGGTAACTTGTGTAAAAAAAAAAAACGCTGTTAGATAAATAAATAGTGTTT
Organism: Teleiodes luculella; assembly: GCA_948473455.1. Taxonomy (NCBI): domain Eukaryota; kingdom Metazoa; phylum Arthropoda; class Insecta; order Lepidoptera; family Gelechiidae; genus Teleiodes; species Teleiodes luculella. Next base: position 2,296,424 of record OX419605.1, read on the forward strand.
AGTTTGCGCTTTGCGGCTCCGCTCGCGTTAACAGTTTTTTTCCGTGGGAATGAGAATTTTCCCCGCAATAATGTCAATATCTACCATATATATATTTTTTTGGCTGGAATTTGAATTGAATCATAATAGGGAAGTGTCCTCGGAAAAAAGTAATCGATTCTAATTAATCCCTTTGTTAGATTATCGAAAAAAAATTAACACGTATTTTTTTTTCAATTTGACGAAGATTTACCGAATCAAAATGTATGAGAAGGGTACTATGACGTCACTTGTTTCGTACAATTTGTATGGCGGCGTGTCGTTACTGGAAATTTCAAAGTGCTGTATCGCCGGCATTTTTCGTTTGCCAGACGAAAAAAAAAATACGTGTACGTACATTATTTTTTAGTAATCTAACTGACGGACTAATTAGATTTTTTTAGGACACTTCCTCATTCTATAAATATTCAAAAATTATTTGATAGTGACATAAGCGCTTACCTCCAGAGGCTGTCAAAAGCGACATAGTTCAAGAACTTGGTACAAAGATTTTACCGCGGGAAAAATCCTCCTTCCCACAGGAAAAAATGTTTACGCGGGCGGAGCCGCGGCGGAAGGCTAATGCATTATAGGTATATTTTTTCCTTCCAATTATTTCTTAGTAACAGTAAAAAAATATTGGTTCAAAAGCCAGACTTTACAGAGATAATTTGGCCAACTTCTTTGAACTAGTCAGTACAAAGAACAAATAGCTAATTTTAAACGTACCTATATCAAATATTTGTATAACAAGACTGATAAATTTATCTTAATCTGTTTGCGATTAGAATTTCTGGCAAATGATGGAAAAATATGCTAATAATTACTAATACTATGTGCCCGCGTTTTTTTATTTACGTAGAAAGATATACAACTTATTTTTAAAAATTCCAACGATATGCTTAGTTCTTAAGTTGGCCGTTATGTAAGCATTTCTTAATAATTCTCCTATTGAGGTTTAGGAAAAATATTTATTTTACACAAAATATTTGCACTTAGACTAGGTGTTCTACGTATTCTCGACATGCATAGGTTTTCGCTAAAAACCGGGTTTAAATTTAAAACATACACACCACGATGTTTTAAGTTACCAGGAAGCATAATTTAAAATAGTTTTTTTATTTTCGATGAAAAAGTGGAGGTAAAATCCGTGTCGGGGCACAAAATACCAAATAGGTCCCTAGTCGGGGTGCCTAGAACTCCCGTGCTCGCTTCGCTCGCACCCGCCCTGACATTTATTTGTAGGTAAGCATCGGTTGTTTTTATTTAGGTCTTATGACTATTATTGTAGACGATTATTATAGTTCACCAATTTATATTTATTGACTATTATATCTATCAAGTTTTATATCAAGTAGTAGTAGTAGTAATAGCTTATGATAATTATACCAAACATAGTTATACCTAAAAAAATATGGCAAGTGACTGTATGTCTATCGTTTGTTATAACTTTTGAACGTTATTAAAATGAAAAAATGCCAATCGTTGTTATATAAAATGCGACGCACCCTAAAAAACCAGCATAGTATAATGTAAATTCATGACACGGATTATCAAAAGCCTACAAAATGCGACGCGGCTAGCACTTTCAGTGTGAAATAATTTTAAACTCGATTGAAACTTCGATGAGTCGTCCGTGGGAATTCACCATAGTCACACAGTCCTAAGATAAAGTTTATATTAAACATCGTAATACATAAATAGCTTGAAGCATAAATCCCTTATCTATGATCTGCTGCTCTGTCCACCGACTACGTTTAATTTTAGCAGCATCTCAGTAATTAATTATTCCATAAAATAGTCTTGCTGATAACAGTGATAATGTCACTGACAATGGCCCTGATTCACAGTCACTCTAAATATAAACATAACCCTTCCTTTGCAGTCGGGTAAAAAGTCTATCCATATCTTTCTATCTAAGTGTAGGTACTAAGTTAGAAAATTATATAGATACTAGTAGATACTAGCTTTCCGCCGCAACTCCGCCCTCGTTAACAGCTTTTCCCGTGGGAATGAGGCATTTTCTTGCGGTAAAAGGTAGCCTATACTAATCAGGGTGAATGTAGCTATACAATGGTGAAATATTTTTTGAAATCGGTTCAGTAGTTTTTGAGTTTATTCATTACAAACATACACACACACACGCAAAAATACAAATCTTTCCTCTTTATAATAAAAGTATGATTTAAAATCTAAAGTTAAAGACAATTACTTTTCTTCTAAAATATTGCAATTAAATTAGATATTTAAAAGCTCTAACAAGACGTGGTCGCTTGCAATGGCCCTCATAAGAAGGCTCAAAGTAACCTAAAGAGCATTGGAGAGGGCTATGCCTGGAGTTTTTCGATAGAATCAGGAATGATGATATCCACAAGCAAAACAAAGATCTCTTTTTTATAGCTGTACCTTCGTTTGCTTCAAGCAAAAGCTTCTTAGCTTCAGATATGACGTCATTAAGTGTTCTAGGGGAACCTATCATACTAATAATATAAATAGGAAAGATTTGTATTTTTGTGCGTGTGTATGTATGTTTGTAATGAATAAACTCAAAAACTACTGTGCCGATATAATTTTTTTTTCACTATTAGAAAGCTACATTCACCCTGAGCAACATAGGCTACCTTTTACCGCGGGAAAATGCTTCTTTCCCACGTGAAAACCTGTTAACGCGGGTGGAGCCGCGGCGGAAAGCTATTGATGAATAAAGGAATTTGAATTTAGATTTTTTGACTATTTTCCTTTGACTTACATTTACATCTGGCAGTTGTCTTATAAATTTTGTCCAGCCTGTGCAATTTTCTCCTGATATAACACGTTACATACTGCGCAGTGCAGTAAGGACACGTTCTATTAATAGACCCCTGCGGAGACCCCAAGCAATCATTGTATTGAGTTTGAGCTACGATTGACAAGGACCATAAATAACGTGGGCGTGGCCACTGCGCCATTCCTGCACTATGTAATAAAATACGTTTATGACTTATTATAAAACATACTTTATCTAAGTTATTTTTTTTATGAGCTCATGCACTTTGCTTGGATCAACTTTCTTGGTAAAAATATTTAGGTATAGCTGTAAAAAATAAGCATTACGAACTTTTTATAAAGTTTTACATGCCACGAAGATAACAAAGCTTTTATAAAACGAATTTGTATTTCAAGATAATAAAAAAAAAAACACTTTTATAAAAGAGCTGTACAGTAAAATATTAAGATACATACATACAGTATAAAGGTCATTCTAAAAAAAATGTCAATGTAGTAAGTTATCTAAGAATGTTCAGAATAATGCCTATAATTTGTTGCGATATATAATGGAATATACGTCGGGTTGGGTGGCGATATTTACTCCATAAGGTCTACAGTCATACATGGGAGCTTACCTTAGCCAGCCTTGGCTTTAAGCGGGCCTGATTTGGTAGAAACATAACAGGAAGAACAGTAATGCCACGGATGTTTAATTCACATGCTGTATATGTCGTGTGAACAGTTTATTTTATTGAACCAGTGAGTTGTTCTTCTAATCATGCAACTGTCATTAAGCTATTTGTCTATAGGAAACAGATTTTATTCTTGTTAAAGAAATAGTAGGTCAGGAGTACTCTAAACCGACGAGCATGCATATGCATGAGGTGATTAATGAATGTGGATGAAGCAAAAGAAGTGTGTCTGGATCGTAGCAAGTGGAAGGAAGTGGGCTCTGCCTAGCCCTCTGGGAAAGAGACGTGACTATGTATGTATGGACGTATATATGTATGTATGGAAAGAAATTGAAAAGTTGAGCATAGTCGACTTAATACAGGGATGATCTAATTCCAAACATATTACATATCTGGTATTAACTAATTATAATTATGTATTTTTGTTAATATCATAAAGTTAGCTAAGTTAGGTAAAAAAAAAGTAAGACAGTAAAAAGCTTTGGTATAAGAACTTAACAATAAAGAGTAAACAAAATTCTGTATTTGTGTTAACCCGTGTTGTAAGAAAACATACATTTAAGGCTTGACAACAACTTAATAACGTATGAATTACTAGTAATCGCGTCACTTGTTTAACGTTTTGATAAATGCAATCTTAATCGCGCACGCGCGTGATAAAGTCCAAGATATTGTTGTAATTTGTCACAACTTAATCATGTCACTTGAGTTTCGATCTAAATCACTCAAAAATGCTCAAACAAAATCGACCTTTTCCATCATCGTCCAAGAATGTCATTACATCATATGACGTAGCGCGATAAGTTTAGACGTATTATCACTCGAATACTAGTAGTGACTGCGTCCGCGCATGAAACGGAGCGTGGACTACGCAGCCTTTGAAGAAAATAGGAAAACTAACCTAAAAACTGTGAAAATTTCGCGCATTTTATTTCGCCTCGCTCTATTTGTGAAAATATCTGTGATTTAGAACAATTTTATTTTATATTTGCCTACTGTTTATTGTATAAAGTGCAGTGCCAGTGATTACTTATGTATACAATTGTTTAAGTGATTTTTCGCGCCATTTCCGATTGGAATGCGGTACTATGGATATTATTGGAGGAACCACGTACGTTTTTTTTAAATTCTATTTACATGTGTAGTCTATGTTAAATGTAAAATAATGCCATTTAATTTTAATCAAGAAATGTTGCGTCGAAACGGTGTGCGCTGCCAAATGTATATTTATATGATTGTTTGTTTGTATAATCAATGTTTTTACGATTTCCACGTGGTTGGTAAATAGTAAATCTAGTTTTATGACCGATATAGTTGACGGAAGAAGTAAAACTCGTTACAGTACAAAGTTTATTTTATTTTAATTTACTAATGCAAATGCAGTCAAGAATATATTAAACAGGTTTAAAGATGATAACATTTTTTCCAAGAAAATCGGTTCATTATGTACGGAAAGGTGCATTATGTGCTGCTTTTTTAAGGCACAAATTGCTACAGGCCGCCTATATGTACCTAACACACCCTATTTTTTTAAATGTATGTATTATTATCCTTGTAACCGAGAGGTTTCCACACCGAAAGCATTTGCCTATATTAATAACTAGCTTCCCGCCGCGGCTCCGCCCGCGTTAATAGTTTTTCCCGTGGGAATGAGGAATTTTCCTGTGGTAAAAGTTAGCTATATTCTTCCGCAATATCTATTCTATCTTTGTGTCAAATTCGCCCGCTTTAACAATTTTTCCCGTAGGAATGAGTAATTTTCCCGCGGTAAATTGTAGCGTTTGTTCTTTCCCAAGGTCTATTCTACCTTTTTGCCAAGTTTCACCAAAATCGGTTCAGTAGTTTCGGAGCCTATTCGATGCAAACAAACAAACAAACCTTTCCTCTTTATAATATTAGTATAGAAAAATAAAAACTGTGGCGGTACGTAGTTTGCCCGGGTCAGCTAGTTTAAAAGAAAAATGCAACCTTAAGATGTACTTCCTTAGAAATAAATAAGTCGTAACTATGTTTATTAGTATTTCCTCACGGCGAGCTAGCGAGCTAGGTGTATAATGCCCTAGATTGATGTACTATACAAGGAAGGCTGTATGCACTGTAAGGCATGCGTAAGAGCAGCGTGTGACAATGATTCATCTAGTCCATTGATTTAAATTGTAACTTAATGCAATGAAACATCACTACTTAACTTATTATAAAACAAAGTCGCTTTCTCTGTCCCTATGTCCCCGTCTATGTCCCTTTGTATGCTTAAATCTTTAAAACTACCCAACGGATTTTGATGCGGTTTTTTTTAGTAGAAAGAGGGATTCAAGAGGAAGGTTTATATGTATAATACATACATAATATACTTAAGGATAACCCACAATCACCGTTTTCCCGTGCGGAGCCGGGGCGGGTCGCTAGTTTAATATAATATGGTCTAATAGAGCGTCGGTGGCCAAGTGACTAGGGCTGTTGACTTCCATTCGGAAGTTTGCAGGTTCGAACCTCGGCACGTACCAATCTGTTTTCGACAAGCTTCTTGCACCGTATTGACTTCAATTGGACACGCGAATACACTAGCCGCAAAACTATATAATCTATGTGACCTACACTTAATTATTTAAAAATGCCATGACTTATTTTACAATTTTAGTGCTTTCAAACGAAGTCTATTGATTCAACATCTCCTTCTTTCAGTGTGGAAGAACACACAAACACACCTTTGCATTTATAATATAGACACATAAATAAAGTTTTTTTTTAATAGTACTAGTCACGTAAATGGCGAGGAAGTTTCCTCGTAACGCGTTAACTGTTTACTACCTATTAACAGCTTTCAGATAAAATGTCTGCCGCCATACTAATTTGATAGATGTGTTTGTTGTGATTAAGCCGGCGTTTTGCGTTGTAAAATCTGTAATTGATCGAGGAAACAATGCGTTATCGCCTTATCAGTAATGACAGTAGTGGTTTAACTAGTAGTTTGTTATATGGGTAAACATTTTTTTGCATTGTTTTGTTTGACGTGGTTGGTTGAAAGTTGAACAGTGTGTTACAATAAAGCCCTTTAAGATATAAAAGACTAGCGGCCCGGTAAGTGCTTCGCTACGCTACGTGTGAATGAAGAACCGCTCGACTGATTTTGTGCAAACTTCACATAAACCATCTACTAAATAGTCCGAACAAAGCCTAAACATTTGGTTTGGATAAGTGAGACCGTTCTTGAGTTATAAAATGACAACGAAAGGTGGCATTGATTTTTGTACCTATATAATGATGAGGGGGAAACTTAGGAGCGGTTTTTGTGGAGATCCTTGGGAAGTTTTTGTCCAGCAGTAGAGTTCTACAGGTTGAATGAGGCATTCCACCGCGTGGTTTTGTCACGAAAATAGTATATTTCATTACAAGTGCGGAAAGGCTGTCATTGCAAAGAGTTCCGACAAATGTCTACCCGAGCCGAGGCGCAGCCGAAGGCGAGGGTTGACAGTCGGAACAAGTTGCAATGACGGTTCCGCACGTGTACTGAACGACTATTTTTAATACAGTTGCGAAAAAATGAAGCAATTTAATAAAATATAAAATAATAAAAACACAATAAACTCAACTAACTTTTTTTCTTCACCCATTCTGGTATGCAAAGAGAACTATGCCTATACAGCCAAGTCTTCAGTAGAATGTTTAAAATATTGATATGAAATGAAAATGAAATTTAATGTGATGAAATGATGAAACCTAACCTAACTCATTCAATCAAATCATTAAATCTGATATTGAAACAAATTAGTAGCTCCTTTTTAGAAATATACGTATTTGCATGAATCATAAAAACTTTTATGAATTTTTTTAGTAAAAACTTCATGGTTGGTTTTTCTTTTTAATAGGCATTATTTTGACAGTTGGGAAAGAAAACGCACGAGTGCGGGAAAGGTAAAAAAAAGCACGAGTGTGTAATAGCCCACTTTCCGAACGCTATACGACCCTGCAATACGCCACTTTTTGAGCAACTGTATTAAAAAATAGATTACAGATGTAGCTAAAGCAGTCAAAGAGTTCAGGTCACAGTTAGCAGAATGCTAATAATAATTACCCTTCAGAATACAACGCCCGTATCCGCTGACGGGGGTTCGGTCCAATCCAATCAGCATATTAATATTATAAAAAGGAAAGATTTGTATTTTTGTGGGTATGTTTGTAATGAATAAACTCAAAAACTACTGAACCGATTTCAAAAATTCTTTCCCCATTAGAAAACTACATTCACCCTGAGAAACATAGGCTACCTTTTACCGAGGGAAAATGCCTCATTCCCACGGGAAAAATTGTTAACGCAGGCGGAGCCGCGGCGGAAAGCTAGTACTACCACTATGTGGATCAAAAACCAGATATGAACATTCTTAGATTTTCGCGGTTGTTAATGGCACTAACACACATTTTCACGGGTTTTCTCCACGATTTAGTTTTAAATTGAACTGCCGTTCTGCCGTGACCATGATTGGTGTAACCCGGTCGAAATGTCGGTAAGCTCAATTTAAAACTAAATCGTGGAGAAAACCCGTGAAAATGTGCTGTTAGGCACCTATTTCACTGGCGACAAAGACAAAGACATGCAAAAACGAAAGGGACGCAGTTATGCGTTAGAATGAGATACAAATACACCGCGCTCACTCTTGCGCATAACTGCGTCCCTTTTGTTTTTGCACGTCTTTTGACTTTGTCGCCAATGAAATAAGGCACTTAGTGCAAAAAACTAGTTATTATCGCGGTGTATATTATGAAGTGATTGTTTGTGAATGCAGATGACATCAGGTCTCCACAGCCATGGGCACCCGATCCCCCCGGCGGCTCATCACATGGACTCCAGCGTTCTGCCGCCGGCCAAGGAGAAGACTGTCCACGGCAAGGAGAAGACCTTCAAGGTGACGTAACCACCCCCTTTACAATATCTGGGGACATCTCAAACCCGGCCATCTAACCCCAAACTAGGCAGAGCCTGTACTTTGGGTGTCAGACAGCTGATATAAATACATGTACATTTCCTAGGAATTGTATACAATGACGGATTTCATACATTTCCGTTAACATATATATTAAACATACAACATCCAGACGCATGGCAAACACAAGTACTCATCACACGAATATTTGCCCTGGGCGGGATTTGAACCCGCGACTCTGTGCTTCGTAGGCAGGCACACTATCCACTAGGCTATCGGGCAGTCACAATGTGACATGGCGCCACCAAAATCTAAACCAAAACTAGTAATCAGAGACGGAGCCTATCAGGCGTCGTCTCCTTCACGTTTTGCTGTATCAACGCGCTAGGCCTAGGTTCGAGGCTCCCTTGAGCCGCCCCTAGACGCGTTAGTATATGAATTTTTTGGTAGAGCCTCTACTGGGGTAGAGCCTTTTGCTTCCCCGCAAGTCCGGTGAAGCTTGATTATGCCTTTTCGACGCAAGCATAGGCCACGATATGAGTCATTCGATTTGCACTTTGTCAAGGAATTTGTTTGTATAATAAATAATACGTAACAACAGAAAAGCTCAGTACAAGATTATTAGTTATAGACAGAAAAAAAAATCTATCATAATGTCTTTAGAAACGAATCGAGAATGACATATAATATTATTATATTTTTTATGCCCTTGCCACAAAATTTATAAAAAGATAAATCAGCGATCTAAAACAGCTGGATATTTTGGGAATTGAACATTATAGACCTAAATGCGCTATATGCTTCAGGTGTCACGTATAACTAATTCCTTGCGGTTTGTATCCAGTGACTGATAAATATGAGTAAACTTTTTGGATTATTGCAGTTTCATGAATAATGTGATGCATAGGGAAACAAAAACAGCTTACTCACCTACGCGACCATTCAAATTATATAAACAACAAATTCTTAATAATCTAGACATTTGGATCAATCGTTAAGTGTTAGTAATACTCACTTATCTATATATATTTTATCTAAAGACTAGATTTTAGTACTTGGCTTTCTTTATGTGAATAGTGAAAACGAAATGTTGCATATCATTTTGTCTGTTTTCTAAATACTTTCATCTTCTGTCCAATTGAATAAGAATCAAAATCGCGGTGCTCTTATTCGGCTTTTTACTGTACCAGCTAGGTAAACTTCTAAAGCGTTACATTACAGTACCTATAGAATGTTAATGTCCGACTGTTACATTTACACCCCGAAACGGCTAAACAGATTGCGATGAAAATTAGCAGGGTCAAAGAAAAGGATATTATAGACTAGATGCTAAATTGATACACCCAAACTTTATAGTTGCGATACAAATGTAGGGTTATAAGAAAAAACAAACAATGGGTTACTCAAAATTTATGTCTCGCGCAAATATGGGTATAACTTAAATATTATGATTTATTATAAAAATATACTTGCTCAAGTTACCTTTTTTGTTTTGACTCAAACTGTGTCTGAATGAACAGACATTCACAATTGCAATTGTATAGCGACTAGATAACGTATGAACGTATTACCTTACCTTATATGAGTCAGTAGGAAAAATGATAGCGAACCTAGCGGACGTTTTAGACAGAAATATCCAATATTTTTGTTGTGGTTTTGTTAATTTGTTCGTAATGCAACAAGACGCGAATTCGAATGTTGAGTGCTATGGAGTGGAAGTGGATTTAATGAAAAATACCAGTTTTAATTGGAATACGTATAAAATTATGTTGAAGTGGCTTCATGTTCGGAAAAAGGTATGTGGTATTTAAATGATTCTGATATTGTCAGTAGGAAGGAAATATGTAAAAATGATAATTACTGTTGTTATACATCTATTATTTGAAATAATAGTTATTTTATGGACATAAAAAATATTTTTTTGCATTTATAAATGTTATAAGGGAATCATTATTTTTTCTGTTTTTTATACAAATTAATTTTTATTTATTCCCTAGGATTTTAATCTTATAAAGAATCTTAGGAGTTTCTTCGCTTTATTTTTAATTTCTCACGATTTACAGAATCTTAAAGTAAATAATGCCTTTGGCTAAACAAAACAATAATATTAACATACTTTCGCATGAATAGTCACTAATTAATTATCATGTAATAGGTATTTACCGCGTGGTAACCACAACAGTACATAATTATTTGTATGTATGTCTTTCCCATAAAGGAGTGAGCCTTACTACAATAAATACATACCTAAACCAAAATACATGTTAGGCAGAGTGTTTGGGGTATGTTCACGGTAACTCGCGTTACTAGGGTAGTATATTTCGACCGATACCTTACATTCTAACCAATTTTCATTTTAGTTAAAAAATTGGTGTATTTATTTTCACTTATTTAGTTTGAAAATTGGTTAGTATGTAAGATATTGTATAAAATATACTACCCGGCGGCTCTGAAGTAACGCGAGTTACCGTGAACAGACCCTTTTGGTTATGCGTCTGTGTGATAATCTCTGGACTCTATCAAAATCACATTCTAATCCGCGGCCCGAGTAAGGATGCGCACGATTACAAAATTATTTGCGTTTATTGTACTCTTTTTATAATGCATTGTGGTCGTAGAGCGGCAGCAAAAACAACTTTGCAAAGCAAAGGTATTTTTCCCGCTTCGATTGTCTTATTTGTTTTCGCACTTTTGGAATGGGTGCGCCCTCGGTAATTGTTCATAATACATCATCATATACTTCATAGGTAAATCAGTGATAAAACGTACATATATCAGTATGTGTTTTTGCTTTATTGGTGGGTATTATTGATGTTTGTAAATTGGATATTATACACGTATATTTAAAGTATTCAAGCTAAAATATGGCTAAAGAAATATGAATTAAACAAAAGTAAAAATATTAAGTTTTTAATATTGTTTTTCCGAGAGATCGCACGTGATCCCGTAATATGAAGTATGTGCTAAAAAAATATAAAAAAGCCTATAATTGTATTGTGCGGAATTTCAATGAAACTATTTTTTTTCTGGAAATTGTTGCCACGTTGCCAGAAACTTAAAAATATATATGTGGCGCCCCCAAAGCAGACTTTATTTTTTTGATCAAGCTTTAAATATGAGAATACTAGCTTATCGCCCCGCAGCACCGCCCGCGTTAACAGTTCTTCCCGTGGGAATAAGGTATTTTCTCGCTGTAAAAGGTAGCCATGTGTAATCTAGGGTGTCAGCTAAATCCATACCAAATTTTATTTAAATCACTCCAGTCGTTTAGACGTGAAGAAGTAACAAACATACACACTCACAAATTTTCGCCTTTATAATGTTAGTGTGATTCACTTACAAATAGATATAAATCTAAAATGTTAGTAAGTAATTTAGTACTTACCCAGGGAAGAGGCTGATATCCCACAACACAGGGGATCCTAGTGTGGGTGTCAGTGAGCTACCTGTTTAGCACATACCCAGGGAAGAGGCTGATATCCCACAACACAGGGGATCCTAGTGTGGGTGTCAGTGAGCTACCTGTTTAGCACATACCCAGGGAAGAGGCTGATATCCCACAACACAGGGGATCCTAGTGTGGGTGTCAGTGAGCTACCTATTTCTTTGTAACAAGTTTTATTGCCAATAAAGAATTATGTATTTGTATCACTATCACTACATAGTATAAAACAAAGTCGCTTTCTCTGTTTAATAGATAGAGTGATTCAAGAGGAAGGTTTATATGTATAAAACATGCATAATATACTTAAGGATAACCCACAATAACCATTTTCCCGTGCGGAGCCGTAGCGGGTAGCTAGTATCAGTATAAATGTTAGTTAACCTCGGTACTGTCAGGCCCGGCGCACTCCGCGCCAGAGCACAGAATACCAAATAGTAGTACCTACAGAAGCTGCACTAGGCGACATAATTCAAATAAATTGCAACCCTAGCCCCGTTATAATAAAGTGCAATTCAGATCGCACGGCGCTAGACGAAAAGACGAAGTTGCTGCATCTCTTTCTCTCGCGTATTGCGCCACTCTACTAACACCTTTAGGGCTCTCGTCTTTGAGAAAATAACATCTTATTTATTAACCTATAAGGCACCTACCCTTTACTAGTAATAGTATTAGTATATAATAAGCTCTATCGCCAGGGTTGTCGGCTTAGTAAAATAAATACCTATAATATATTATATTAAAATATGTACCTAGTTTCCTAAATCTCGGAATAAAATGTAAACATTCTTCCCTTTTTTAGTGAACAGTCATGTAATATAGTCACGAGTCGCCTCTGTATATAATAGTTACACCTAATTATAAAAAAATAACTTATAAAAACTGTAAAATAACTCAACAGTGTAGGTAAATAAACAAAATAAGTCTGTTACTTATTTATTATACATATATTATATTCCTTACCATCTTTCAGTACCTTTGGGTAAAGTGAAAAATTATAACTTTAAATCCTTTTGTTTATTGCGACAGCCGTCCACGCAACAGTTATTTTGATTATAATTACGATTCTCCATTATCACTATTTAAAAATGTAACAGAGAGAAAATAATAATGTAGTAGTACTACGCAACCATGCGTCGTCGCGTCGCGGCGTCGTCGTCGTCGGGTAGCGTGTGATCTCCAGCGCGGCGCGGCCCCGGCTGATTTGTACGTTCAACGTACAGCGCGCTGTAGGTACGGATCGCGGTAGGTATAGGCGAGTGACGGAGGCCTGGCCAGAGCTCCAGAATGTCTACGCCGGGCGGTCCCGATTACGCGGCCATTTAGTAGCAAAAACGCGCGCGCTTGTGAAGACGCTATTATTTAGTCTGTGGTAATACGGACTCTCGCGGCGCGGTCTTAATGTGCATTTTGTTTTAATACGAGCGCAACGACAAACGGTAGGCTATTATAGCCAGGGTCACGTTCGACGCGTTCAATGTGATTTGAACGTTAGTGGCGTGGTAGCTAGAATTAAATTGGCTCGTTTGATATAAGAGAGTGCCTTCTGTACCTAGTACTATTATTTATTCTGTGGTACTGTGTGATTGCAGGTGGTTGTGCCAGGGGAGGTGGGGGTGCTGAAGCCGCAGATGGTGGGGCCGCGGCCCTACAACGCCCTGGCCATCATCCACACGCAGCAGAGCAACACCTTCGACATGCTCAACTCGCTAACCACCAGCGTGGTGAGTACAATCGTTGCGAATTCAAAACCTCTTAAGTGACAATCGTTGCGAATTCAAAACCTCCTAAGTGACAATTTGTGTGAAAGAGAGATATTTATTTTATTTTATTTGTATTTAGGAAACTTACAGCTAGATAACAAAGTTAAAACATTACAGATGAAATTCAACTTGAGCCAATTACAAGTTTCCACTAATAGAACGGAATTAGAAATTTATACAATCACCTTTAGTTTTCTTTAGTTAATATCATTAATCCTCATTAATCACATAGAATTGAATTTATAAATTTTGATTAGACCGCCATCAATATTACAAATTTTATTATTTTCACTTTTCTAAATCACCAAAGAAAGAAGTATACATTATTTTTTTATGATTCTGAGATATATTATTCTGAGGTCGAAGAAAATTGCGCCTTTTATGTTTCTCAAATAACTTACGTAATATAACTACATATTAAGATTTTAAACGGGATATTTACCGTGGTATTTGTTTTGTGTGAGTGCCCGATAATTCGATGCAGTTGCATGCATCATGATCACGGGACGACTGAAGAGAACTTGCGGGTGGCTGCTATGGGCAAACATATCTGTCTACCCTCACATGAGTGAGAGAGAGAGAGAGAGATAGAGATAAATGCAACTGCGTCGAAATATCGGACATTCACACAAAACAAATACCACGGTAAATATCCCGTTTTAAATCTTAATAGTTATGAAAACCCGTGAAAGTTTTAAAAAGTATAACGTAATAATATATTCCCTCTTAGGCGAACCAATCGGGCGTGGGCGTGGGCATCGGCCCAGTGGGCGGCGTGGGCAGTGCCTTCCGGCGCCGCTCGTCGGGCCAGGGCGCCGCTATATGCGACCCGGAGCTCGATGATAGTGGCAATAAGCTGGTGGCGAGGCTTGAAGACGACCCCTTCCTTTCGGAGCAGGACCTGGTTAGTATCATATCATCATCACCATTACACTTATTTTATCTCACGCCCGCGTTAAGGTAGCCGTTCGAAGCGAGCGTCAGCGACACTGACGCTGCGACACTGACCCTGCGACACTGACCCTGCGACACTGACCCTGCGACACTGACCCTGGGACACTGACGCTGTGACACGGAAAAGGATAATGGACTCTAAAGTGATGTATTTAAGGTGGACTTTGGAGGCATGCTTCAGTGACGCGAGTGTCGCGGCGTTACCGGTGTCTGTGTTGTCGCGCCAACCGACTTTTGAGTAAATTCATTCTTAAATCCATCACCGTAAGTCCATTATTATTTGTCGTGTCGCAGCGTCAGTATCACTGACGCTCGGTTCGAACGGCTACCTTTAACAGTTTTTCCCGTGGGAATGAGACATTTTTCCGCGGTAAAAGGTAGCCCATGTTACTCAGGGTGAATGTAGCTTTGTAATGGTGAAAGAATTTTTATAATCGGCACAGTAGTTTCGGAGCCTATTCAATGCAAACAAACAATCAAACCTATCCGCTTTATAATATTAGTTTGATGTATTTTATTTATATATTAATTATTTTGCAACCCCATAACGCTTTATTAAACCCCCGACAGAGCCAGCAAGTGCACCGTTTCCAAGTGGTCAAAGTCAGTTCCACTCCTCGACTGTCTCTCCAAAACACATCGCTTGAGGTGCATCAGATACTCGCAACCAATCAACGATAACTTGCAACCAATCATCGCTAACTTGCAACCAATCAACGCTAACTTGCAACCAATCAACGCTAACTTGCAACCAATCAACGCTAACTTGCAACCACGAAGCTATAATTTACAAATACAGTTTGTGGTTCATTGCGTTGTCAGTTAGTCTCTTTTGGGAACCATTACATTTTTGTCATATAGACTACTCAATATACTTCGAATTACACCTTGAATTTTGTAAATGGTAGCTTCGTGGGCCACGGCCCTGATTTACTAATTGTGTTTTCGTTTTTTCATCGTATGCATGTCAAAAGTTCGATAAACTCTTTTCTGAATTTTTCCTGTGGTTTCGAATACGATATAATATGATATGACATGACAGATACGATCGGATTTCCGTTGGTCAAGGTTTCGTCTACTTTTTTAAAGTATTTATTTTGAACTTTAGGATATTCACATCACTTAGTTAAGTCAGTTACTTATTCTAAATGCACATCAAGATGCATACAACTAACACATTTTTATTTTACATTCTGAGCTTAGCTTAAGGTATCGTATATTCTGTAATGATAATGTATTTGAATCTTTGGTTGTTTTTTTTTAATTTTTTATTTATGCCGCAGTTTTACTGCGCCCGCGCTGTTATTGTGGTGTAATTAAAAATCCTTGTTGGAGACCTTGATTAGTAATGGGCGATGATGTATCTTGTTCTATCTTTTCACTGGTTGCCTCCCTCTAATTGTATATTTTGTTTGCACTATTTGTTTTATTAATAAAACTGTATAAAGTAATAATTTATAATTTTGTAAAAATATTTTGAAAATATGCAACGCTTGTGGAGTTTCTTCCGGCGAGTTCTTCTCCACAGAAGACAGCCAAATTTCTGAACTCGCCACAAAAGAATATGTAACTTAAGTGATGTAAAATATCCTAATGTTAAAAATAAATACTTTGACATTTTAATTCTAATAATACTAAGTGACTTGCAAGTTTTTATTTGCCGAATTTTGTATCTAACCAAACATACTGAAGTATAAATATAGCACTCATTTTGTACATAAACACGTTCGCCGATCGTCATTTCTTTTACTACTAGTAATTTTCTTGTAATCAAAATGACAACTGTACATTTCAGGAAGAAAACATAATCGGCATAGCGACTGCGGCAGAGAAGGTGGGGCTGCCGCCTGAGGGGGAGGGGGAGGAGGGGGAACAGTCGCAGGAGAAACAAAACGGTAATTATAACACAATATAACATCATATTTTTATTAGTAGAAGTAATTAATAGAAGAAATAGTATACATAGACAGAATTCAACACGAGAAACCATGAGAAAAAATACAATAAAATGATAATGAGTTTTATTATATCGCTTGTGTCGCGTTTTTTAGCGATGTCTTCCAGGAAAGACATAAGTTCTTCATTTATTTTTGAGGTGAACTTCTATATTCTACAATAGTATAATAGAACTAGACTTCAGATTCTTTTTCCCTCTGGAAAATATCTCATTTCTACGGGGAACTCTGCACGGAAAAGTCAAAAAACAACGCGGGCGTAGCCGCGGGCGAACAGCTAGGAACCAATATAAAAATAAAAGTTTAAAAATGCAAATGAAGTAATAAATTTTTACACGCGAATTCAAAATGTTTTCAAAGAAATAAATTAAAATTATGATTTTATTTATTTCAACAATGTCTAAGCTAATAAATACCAAGAACCTGGGGCTCTACTCTTGAAATCAATATCGATCCCGATTTCAACCCAATGCAATACCAAAGTCAATTATAGACCGCTACTCTTGAAAATCTGCCCGCCAAGTGTTGACAAATGTCCGATTTAATTTAGTTCACTCAATATCCGCCCAATATGAAACCAAGGTGACGGTAGTGTGGCATACGAGAGTACGAAACGCCCGATCTTAATGTCGACGGGTCGGAATCGTAGTAGACCCTCTGAGCTGTCCAGCGTTTTACTGTTGTTAAGAATTCACTTTGTATTCGTCCAGTTAGCGTGGAATGTGAAGTATATTTTTATATTTTTAACCCCCGACGAAAATAAGGGGTGTTATAATTTTGACGTGTGTGTCTGTCTGTCTGTCTGTGGCATTGTAGCTCCTAAACGGATGCGTCGATTTTGATCTAGGTTTTTTTTGTTTGCAAGGTGTCACAATCGAGAGTATTCTTAGCTATGATCCAAGAAAATATCTTCAGCCATTTGAAGATTATCAGCTCTTTTCTAGTTGTTGAAAGGATCAAGAAACGGTTTTGTGTCGGGTGTTGTTAATTTTTTTTAATTTAGTGTTTATAGTTTGTTTCTCCCAATGTTCCAGGGTACATAGAGTTGGATAAGTTAGAAGAACAAGAAGACAAGCAGAAAACAGACAAAGAGGACGAAGAGGAACCCATCGGAGTGTCACCCTGCGGCAGGTCAGCGCCAAATATAAATAAATATAAAATAACATTTATTTATTTCAGTTACAAAGTCATAAGGTGCATTTTGTTGCGCTGTTCATCCTTGTCTATTACACGCATTCGACAAGGATGAATAGGTAAAATGACGTAGGCTGGTGTCAGTCACGTGGTCGGAGTGTTAGACCTTGTTTTCTTAGACCATGCGACTACGGCAACAATTTGCCTTATAAAATTAGTTCCATTGAAATTCCGCAATATGGCGACGAGGCTAAAGCCGGCACTACACTCTCGACAAAACCCGAGAGCCGAAAAAGACGAGGTTATGCGTTAGAATGAGATGCAAATACACCGTGCTCACTCTTGCGCATAAGTGCGTCCATCGTATTGGCCATGTCTCGTCTAGTTTTGTGGAGAGTGTAGTGCGGCTTTTATTTGTTTGGTCGGGCTTTACCTATGTTTGTTGTGATGGCAGGTTCTTCAAGTACGACAAGGAGGTGGGTCGCGGCTCGTTCAAGACGGTGTACCACGGGCTGGACACGCAGACCGGCGTCGCCGTGGCCTGGTGCGAATTACTTGTAAGTTATCCTCACTTCCTTACTATCCTTACTAATATAATATTCAGTAAAATGCCTCCGTAAGGTAAGGCGAACTTTTGACCACTCGACGTGTGGTCAAAGGCTCGCTGTTCTCTTTTTCCCGTGGGAATGAGGTATTTTCCCGCGGTAAAAATGTGTTATTCTGATGTATAAGCTAGATTACTGAAAAGTTTCATTAAAATCCATTCAGTAGTTTTTGCTCGAAACAGTAACAAACATACATCCATCTATATCACAAACTTTCGCGTTTATAATGTTAGTAGGATACATGCATAATCACTACATAGTATAAACAAAGTCGCTTTCTCTGTCCCTGTGTCCCTATGTATGCTTAAATTTTTAAAACTACGCAACGGATTTTGATGCGGTTTTAATAGATAGAGTGATTCAAGAGGAAGGTTTATATGTATAATACATGCATAATATACTTAGGGATAACCCACAATAACCATTTTCCTGTGCGTAGCCAGGACAGGTCGCTAGTATATAATATACCACAAAAACCATTTTCCGGTGGCAAGCCGGGGCGGATCGCTAGATTCTAATGTTTTTACAATGTTCTGTTTTCCAGGAGAAAAAGTTGAACAAGACCGAACGTCTTCGCTTTCGCGAGGAAGCAGACATGTTGAAGAAACTCCAGCATCCCAACATAGTGCGCTTCTACAACTACTGGGAGGGAACCGTCGCCAAGAAGAAGAACATCGTGCTCATCACTGAACTCATGCTCTCGGGGACGCTCAAAGCGTGAGATACATATCATTATGTCACTTATAATTAACAAACTCCAGCATCCCAACATAGTGCGCTTCTACAACTACTGGGAGGGAACCGTCGCCAAGAAGAAGAACATCGTGCTCATCACTGAACTCATGCTCTCGGGGACGCTCAAAGCGTGAGATACATATCATTATGTCACTTATAATTAACAAACTCCAGCATCCCAACATAGTGCGCTTCTACAACTACTGGGAGGGAACCGTCGCCAAGAAGAAGAACATCGTGCTCATCACTGAACTCATGCTCTCGGGGACGCTCAAAGCGTGAGATACATATCATTATGTCACTTATAATTAACAAACTCCAGCATCCCAACATAGTGCGCTTCTACAACTACTGGGAGGGAACCGTCGCCAAGAAGAAGAACATCGTGCTCATCACTGAACTCATGCTCTCGGGGACGCTCAAAGCGTGAGATACATATCATTTTATCACTTATAATTAACAAACTCCAGCACCATTGTTAGGCTTGGATTGCCTTAATTGGGTTTAAATTCCGCCCGAGATAAATCCCTTCGACCGTCTACGAAACCGGAGAAACGTTACCAGTTAAATAATGAATGGATTTGATATTGAACAGATTAATTCTGTCCCAAACATTGATTTACAACAGGTTTTAGATAGAACTATACTCGCCGTTAAATCAGGGGGGTTCCACTCGTGAGAATAGGTATGACGGGCGAAATATCGCCCCGGCCGATGAAAGGCAGGGCTAGCTACATCAGTACGCGAACAGTCGCCGGGCGCGCGTGACGCGTCGTTATTACGCGCCGCTCCGCTCGCTCAAATTACGAAAATGACTTCACAACAATACGACAAATGCTGATGTGTTTATGGATGCAAAAATAAAAGGAAAAGGACTGGATCGGATGTCTTTTTTAGATCTCTTTTCTTGTCCTCATAATTTTCTCTGACAAACCTACAGTAACATTATGACGTATTTTCATAAACTAAAGTACTTACCTACCTACTGACGAGTAAATATAGTTTGCAAACATTATAATACGAGTAATACTATTACTTAGTAAATAGTAGTAGCATTGGTTTATTTGAACCATCATTTGTTTGAGTAAAAGGTAGGTACCTTATAGGTTAATAAATCAGATGTTTTATTTTCTCAAAGACGACAGCCCTAAAGGTGTTAGTAGAGTGGCAAAAGAGATAGCGCAACGCGAGAGAAAGAGATGCAGCAACTTCGTTTTTTCGCCTAGCGCCGTGCGATCTGAATTGCGCTTTATTGTAACGGAGATAGGGTTGCAATTTATTTGAATTATGTCGCCTAGTGGAGCTTCTGTAGGGACTACTATTTGGTATTCTGTGGTTAAATCTAGAACCTGTTATAATACCACCCACTCACTCATTTCGGTCGAAAGACGTCCAGTACTGGACAAAGGCCTCCCCCAAATATCTTCTTAACGATCGTTCCTGCTTGACCCGCATCCAGCGGCTTCCCACGACCCTTATTAGATCATCGGTCCACCTTATGAGGCGCCTGCCCACGCTACGTCTTGACGGCACGCGGCCGTCATTTAAAAACGCAAAAAGGCGGCATAAATTAATAAAGCAATCATACTCATACTAATATTATAGAGGAAATGTTTGTAATGAATAAACTCAAAAACTACTGAACCGATTTCCAAAATTCTTTCTCCATTAGAAAGCTACACTCACCCCGAGTAATATAGGCTACCTTTTACATCTGGTCCAAAATAAAAATGTAATATAAACCTGTTCAGGTACCTCCGCCGCTTCAAGCGCATCAACCCGAAGGTGCTCAAGTCGTGGTGCCGCCAGATCCTCAAGGGGCTGAACTTCCTGCACTCGCGCACGCCGCCCATCATACACCGCGACCTCAAGTGCGACAACATCTTCATCACAGGCGGCACCGGCAGCGTCAAGATCGGGGATCTGGGGCTAGCTACGCTCAAGAACAGGAGCTTCGCCAAGTCTGTCATCGGTGAGGGACAACACACTTACACGCATACACACACACTTGTGTGTGCTCACTTACACAGAGGCCACAATTTAGCAGTGGACTATTGATGGCTGTCACACAGAATATTAGAAGGGTACAGAAAAACCTCTCGCCATGTAAATGTCACGTCAATGTGTGCGTGCGAAATTTGTTTGAGCGCTCCGCTTTAAAAACTACTACGTATGGATCACGTACCACGTACACGACATACGTCTAATATTCCTAAGAGACCCCCTTAAATATGTTTTTTGACGTAACGTCTTATAATTCGATGGAGCCGGCTGCACGCACGAAAAAACATGACGCAATGCGGCGTTACCGCGCGGCTGAGGCGTTCCATTTAAGGCTTGAAGTGCAAGCGAGAGCGCGGAACGAGCGGCAAATAGGCACAATCGTTGTCACGTTCAACTATCGTCAGTAAGGCACCTATTTCACTGGCGACAGAAGACAAAAGACGAAAAGGACGCAGTTATGCGTTAGAATGAGATACAAATACACCGCGCTCACTCTTGCGCATAACTGCGTCCCTTTCGTTTTTTGTCGCTGTCGCTAGTGAAATACCTGCCTAAACCGACTTTTTTTCTTATGAACAGGCACACCAGAGTTCATGGCTCCGGAGATGTACGAGGAGCATTACGACGAGTCTGTGGATGTTTATGCATTCGGCATGTGCATGCTGGAGATGGCTACCGGGGAGTACCCCTACAGCGAGTGCTCTGGCCCCGCGCAGATCTACAAGAAAGTCGTGTCGGTACGTTAGATCTCACTTCTGATTTAATTACTAGCTTTCTGCTCCGCCCGCGCTTACAATGTTTCCCGTGGGAGAAATGAAGGATTTTCCCGCTGTAAAAGGTAGCCTTCTATAAAGTATGTTACTGTAAAGTTTCATTGAAATACATTCAGTAGTTTTTGCGTGAAAGAGTAACAAACATACATCCATACTCACAAACTTTCACGTTTGCAATATTAGTAGGATAGGATAAAAATCTGACACAGATTGTTTGATTTTATCTACTTATTTGTTAGTAAGGAGGCGGGAATGAGATTGTTCTGAACGATTTTTAAATAGTTATGACACTGTTTTTGAATTAATTAATAAAATGGTGATTATAGAAATTTAAAGCAATACCAAGGGATTTTTCAGTACATTTTACATTAGCTTAAAACTATAAAAATTGCATACCGATGATCGTATACAAAGAAACTATGATGACCTTGAACTTAGAAACTATGTTGACCTTGAAGTTTATAGTGTAACCGTAGTGACCTTGAACTAATAAATTATGACGGCGGCGGCCTTGAACATTAATAAGGTCTTGAACTTGCGATTGTGATGACCTTGACCACTAGCAAACTGATGATTGACCTTGATAAATAAACATAAGTAAGTAACTAATATTGTTTTTATTTATTTTGTAGGGGGTAAAACCGCAGAGTTTAGACAAGGTCACGTTACCGGAGGTCAAAGACATCATTGAGCAATGCATCAGGCCCAACCGAGCTGACAGGTACTTAACTACTCGCTATTGTTGTCACCATGGTCCAAGAAAACATGTTGTCAATATGGTCTTACAATCAGACCACGAGCCTACGTCATTTCTACGTCATTTTGGCTATTCATCCTTGTCGAATGCGTGTAATAGACAAGGATGAACAGCGCAAAATGACGTAGGCTTGTGTCAGTCATGTGATCTAATTGTAAGACCTTGTTTTCTTGGACTATCATATGGTTGTTATCAATTATATTATATGTTCGTCCCTTTGTAACGAGGTGCTTTGCATCCTCATTTCCACCTCATTTTCCATTTCTTTCTCGTCGAAATTCAAGCATTCAATTTTGGAATTCCTTCGTCGCTCATATGTCATCCTCTTCCATTTTTCTTCAGTTCTCCCCTTGACTTCCGGCGTTGACGACAGTGTTTCTTAAACCTTTAGAAGGCAGTGGCCACTATATTGCCACCTTAATTTTAACCTTATAACCCTCAACATAAAGTCGAAACCCAATGCATTTTATAAAGTTACTAGCGACCCGCCCCGGCTCCGCACAGGAAAATGGTTATTGTGGGTTATCCTTAAGTATATTATGCATGTATTATACATATAAATCTTCCTCTTGAATCACTCTATCTATTTTAAAAAAACCGCATCAAAATCCGTTGTGTAGTTTTAAAGATTTAAGCATATATAGGGACATAGGGACAGAGAAGGCGACTTTGTTTTATACTATGTAGTGATTTTGCCTTAATAAGGGTTAATTGTACAGGCCCCGAGTGAAAGACCTGTTGAACCACGAGTTCTTCGGCGAGGACATCGGGCTGCGGCTGGAGATCGTGGGCCGGGACCTCGTCACCTCCTCCGACATCACCAAGATACAGTTCCGACTCAAGATCATCGACCCCAAGAAGAGGTACTTACAATACCACACATGTATCATAAATCATTTATTATTTGCAGAAGTAAAAGTAAATTACACTGTTGTTACAGCAATTAAAGTCCAATTGTGCTCTGCCTAGCGGCGTACAAAAGTAAGAAACATAAAGCCCGACCAAAGAAATATGACACCTCGCCATATTGCGGAATTTCAATGGAACTAATTTTATAAGGGAAATTGTTGCCATAGTCGTAAAAATATACATGTGGCGCCCCCAGAGCAGGATTCTTATTTCTTTGGTCAGGCTTTACATAAATTATGTTAACATTAGTTACATATCGAAGACTATACGAGTAAAACATTAGCATGCAGACACTAGCTTATGAAAAAGCACTAATTTCGAAGCACTGAAAAAGAAATATCGGAAAGTACCTAAAATGTACTGTACTGTGAAAATTGACATTTTCGTTCTCAAATTGACTCGATACATTTAAAATCTAAGATATTTTACAATTACTTAATTAGGACTGACTTATTACCAGCTAGTTACAAACTTACAATAATTATATACTCGTGAATTTGCTTCTTTTATTCAACCATCTATCAATAGACCACACACGCACATACACACACGCGCACACACATACAGTCCGTCAAAAAAGATTAGAAATTAAAGAGTAGCAACACCTTAGTATCGTTTTATTTTCACCATAACTTGGTTGGAAAGGGACGACACTACGGTGTTGCTACTTTTTAATTTCTACTCTTTTTGGATGGACTGTATGCACACACGCACCACACACACGCATACACACACACTAATACAGTGAATGCAACAGACGTATTTCAACCATAAATTTTTGACCCCAGATCGTACACCCACAAAGAGAACGAAGCGATCCAGTTCGAATTCGACATGGTGAACGACGACTGCGAAGAAGTGGCAAACGACATGGCGAAGGCCGGCCTCATCATGGAAGAGGACGCCCGGATCGTGTTCAAGCTGCTCAAGTCGCAGCTCATCAGCCTCAACCGGTGAGTGGTAGCTAAGGCACAGAAGAAAATAATAGTACTAACCCGTATAGAAAGGTCACTTACGTCCCCGCGCCAAAATGAGTTTCCGCCCGATATAGCGCCCCACGCCCCGCACCCCGCAGGCGCCGCGGGACTCCGCCGGTGGTGGAGGGGGTGTTTTACATAGCGCCTAGCGCCATTGACTTGTAGTTGATATTCAAATAGAAGTAGCTTGTCAAAACGCGTTTTCTCTATGGAGTGACCGCCCAGTGGCTAATTGTTGACGACATGGCGAAGAGGAAGAGGTGGCCTCATCATGAGGAGGACGCCCGGATCGTGTTCAAGCTGCTCAAGTCGCAGCTCATCAGCCTCAACCGGTGAGTGGTAGGTAGCTAAGGGCCAGTTGACGACATGGCGAAGAGGAAGAGGTGGCCTCATCATGCATCAACATCATCAACATTATCATTTCAGCCCAAAAACGTCCACTGCTGGACAAAGGCCTCCCCCAAAGATTTACACGACGATCGGTCCTGCTTGGCCCGCATCCAGCGTCTTACCGCGACCCTCATCAAATCGTCTACCTTATGAAAGGCATGCCTTTGCGCGGCCTTCTTTTGCCTCAACGGCCGTCGGTTCTACACGCAATGTGGCCCTTCGTAGAGATTTTTCGGAGTATATGTGAACTATACGGTAGCGCTTGCCGCCGCCCCGCTACGTGCAGAGAATACGGCCTCAACCATGGTCCAAGACAACAAGGTCTAACAATTAGACCACGTGACTGACACAAGGCTACGTCATTTTGCGCTGTTCGACCTTGTCTATTACCACAGAATACCAAATAGTAGTCTCTACAGAAGATGCACTAGGCGACATAATTCAAATAAATAGCAAGCCTACCTCCGTTACAATAAAGTGCAATTCAGATCGCACGGCGCTAGCCGAAAAGACGATGTTGCTGCATCTCTTTCTCTCGCATAACGCGCCACTCTACAAACACCTTTAGGGCTGTCGTCTTTGAGAAAATAAAACATCTGATTTATTAACCTATAAGGTACCTAACCTACCTTTTGCTCGAACAAAACAAATTCAAATAAACCAATGCTACTACTATTTAATGTTTGCATACGCTATATTTACTCGTCGGTAGGTACTGTAGTGTGTGAAAATACGACATAATGTTACTGTAGGTTTGTCAGAAAAAAATATTATAAAAAAAAGTTAGGTAGATAGGTAAGTACGGTACGGTAGGTAGGTATTGTACTTAGGTAGGTAGTACCGCCAATAGCAGGCCAAGCTGAACACGCGCATCGCGTCTCTTTTCGTTAGGTAATTAAGTACTTAACGGACATTAGAACAACAACGGTGCAAAGTCCGTAATAGTCACCTTAGCGTGCTCTTGACTGTACAATAAGAATAATAGCCATCGAAACCAGTAATAAATAAGTTCCTACTTATAAACAAATAATAATAACTGAATTAGTTTATTGGTTAGGTACTTAATTATTTCATCCTTATTAATACCATTCGCTCAATGTATTAATAATGATTCCTCTATTACTATTTTTGCATCCATATAAACAGCAGCATCTGTCGCTTCGTCCAAAAACTGATTTTTTTGAAGTCATAATTTGAGCGATCGATCGGAGCGGCGGCGGCGGCGCGGCGGTGGCGGCGGCGTAATAAAGACACGTCACGCGCGCGCGGCGAGTGTGCGCGGACTGATAATAGCTAGCCCTGCCTTTTGCCGGCCCGGCCGGCATTTCGGCCGGTCATACCTATTCTTCAGAGTGAATCCCCCCTGCTATTACACGCATTCGACAAGGATGAACAGGCAAAATGACGTAGAAATGACGTAGCTTGTGTCAGTTACGTGGTCTAATTGTAAGACCTTGTTTTCTTGGAATCAACAATACAAATTAAAAAAAAACCCTCTTTACTGTATTCAGAGCTCTTATTTAGTCATTGTTGTATCGTATAGTATTGAGTGTCAGATTTTGTATGAAAAATTTGTAAAGTATTTTTCTATCTTCCTTAATTTTTTAAGTCTGTTAAAAATGGACAGAACCTTTTTTAAAAATTGAATAACTAAGTTGTAATAGAATAATTAGGACAACAACACAATAGAATAATTTGCTAACTTTCAAAGCGATTTAGGATATTATGTTGCTTCAGAAATTTCCTATTGCTTACAGCGTACTTTATAATAATAGTGATGATGATCTGATAACGAAATAACAAAACGTCTCGTTGATTGGTCGTTATATTACATCATAGCATATCCGGTACTAGTAACGCGTTAGATTTTTATTGGTGACTTCTGGTTGAAACTGACGGAAAACAAAAATATACCAGTTTCAAATCATGATCGGGTCACATTATATTACTTCTCTATAAAAAAAAAATCTTTACTCTGTGTTGTAAAATTTGTTCCATTAAACCTGCTATTCCTATCTGTCTTCTTCTATCTATCTATTCTGTACTAACATACTATTATTTTCTTCTGTGGCTTTAATAAAACTGAAGAATCGGCACAGATTATTTATTATATATAGTTACTATCGTAAGAATCAGCGTGTCTGTACATTTGTTTTTCATTTGTTTTTCAAAAAATTGATTGTAGGTGATAAAGGCAGTGTAGCTGAACACAAAAATACAAGCTTTGAAAAATATGTCCGTCTGTCTGTCTATTTGTTTGTACACGCTAATCTATGGAACTACTAGACGGATTTTAATGAAACTTTACAGTAATACAGCTTATACATTACATCAGAATAACACACGGGCTACTTTTTACTGCGGGAAAATAATTCTTTTCCTAGGAAAAACCGGTTAACGCTGGAGCCACGAGGTGAAAAGCTAGTCAAATAATAAATTTAAATAACAATGTGTTTTCTTTCTCATTGTTTTTCTGCTATCCGAAAACAGTGACGTTATTCAATGTAATTATGTGCACTTATATGTACATATTAATATAATCAGTAGGTGCAGATAATAGCCGACCCTGACTCCGCGTTTCTAATACATAATCGCGTATGTCTACGCTCTGCAATCGCGCCATGCAACAATGCACCAGTTGATAAATAAAACTACTTATCGGTAACGTGTTAATATTGTTCAAGGAAATGGTAAAAATCATATCAAAGGTCATGATCAAATCATTTAATCATACTATCATATCATACTATTATTATAAAGAGAAAATATTTGTATTTTTGTGTGTGTGTGTGTATGTTTGTAATGAATAAACTCAAAAACTACTGAATCGATTACAAAAAAATATTCACTATTAGAAAGCTACATTCACCCTTAGTAACATAAACTCCTTTTACCGCGGGAAAATGCCTCATTCCCACGGGAAAAACTGTTAGCGCGGGCGGAGCCGCGGCGGAAAGCTAGTCCTAGATAAAAAAATATAATTTAAGGTCAGGTATACCCACTTCGATTATACAACCACAAACATTAGTGTTTTATATTTCCCTGTTTACAGCCTAACCTACATAATATAATCGATTTTTTTTCCATCGCGTACCAACTTATTTTTTCTTAAATCATATAATGAAATGTTTGATCACATGTACAAATCCATCTATATTTGTTTTTATTGGCTAAGGTTAAACCTTTGTTCGGCGTCGGTCGCGTGACTAGTGGACATTTTTAACATTCCTTCAGTAACCTTAGTAAATATTCAACGATCGGCGAGCTGCGGCTGTGAACGAATTGTTGTGATCGTAAAACTGTATGAGGTTTCAGCGAGACATGATTTTTTAATTATATTCGCTTACGTACCTCAATAACTCGTACTCTTGCCAGCGGAGTCATATGTAGTCCTAATAGAGTTTTTGAGAGAGATTTGGAGGGTTATAAAGTAAAATACATAGGGTTATAAAAAAAAAAACAATTTATGATTCGTAAGCAAACAGCAAGCAGTCCTCGAGTAAACGCTTTTACAGACCCCCTACACTAGCGTTTTTTCAGCGTCGTCGTCGAGGCTAGCGCTGCGTTTTCTTCGAACACAATTTTGTTTTGCGAACACAACTTACTTTTGTTTCACTCGTTTTCCTGCCTATTTGTATGCGCGACGGCCAGCGCTGGCGTAGCGTCGACGCTGGAAAGACACTCGAAAAACGCCAGTGTGTGGTCTGTAAATTAGGAACACAACACAAATCGTTATGGTAATTAATTTGGTTGGTTCCGGCGTACTAAAGGCATGAAACAAGAATCAACTATTTGCCTTTTATTTCGTTGGATGTAGATATTTTGGAATTGTCCGTCCGTTGTTTTGACTTTTTAAATGGGGCAATTTTTTTCTTGCGTTTTTCGTAGTCTGTTTGTTAATCATAGATCATCTTGGAATTTCCTCCGTTTAGCCATGAAAGCATAACGAAGTGATGAAACATCTAAAATATTAGTGAAAAAAATTTTTGTGTCCATGATTGGACTAATGGGGTGAACCACGGGTTGGGACTGTTTTATGATATTCCTAATTCTACTTACCTTTCATCTGAATCCGTACAGACTTTTAACCGATGAAATGAACATTCGTACTTTCGCAATTATTGAATTGAGTTTGGCTCGCTCCCGCATAACGCCAGCATAAGCCGAATGCTTATTTCGTCGGTTGATTGCGCGCGATTAATTGTATGACGCCACCGCATTGCTCAGTATATAATTTGTACTCATACACAATATACAAACCACATTGCTTAAACTCTGTTTACTTATAATTTTACATAAAATTTAAAAGAAGAAAACGATTCTTTTTACTTTTTAAATAGTGTTCAAAATAAACAAATTTTTTGTTACTTCCATTTTTGTTTTTAGTTTATTAGGTAGTTCAATGTTTTTGTGATGGACTGTGAAGTTTAGTGAGATGAGTTTATAGGTAAATTGTTAAATTAGGAATAGGTGGATGATTTAAACACAGCCAATGGAAGTATTTTGGATGATCACTAAACCGGTGGGTGAGCGATTCGATTTTATTTACTTACTAGATTTCCGCTCTACGGCTTCGCCCGCACTAACGTTTTTCCAGTAGGAATAAGATATTTTCCCGATGTAAAAGGTAGCCTTTGTCTTTCCTTAAAATCTAATCTATCACTGTACCGAGGTTCGTCTAAATCGATTCAGTGGTTTTAGAGTAAAAGTGTAACAAACAAACAGACAGAGATATTTACGCATTTATAATTTAAGTAGGGGGATAGTAGGGTTAACTGAACCGATAACAGTCTACTATACAACAACGGCTGCCTCTTCCTTTAAGAGGTGTTGCCATAATCCTCGCCTGGCAGACGGGTAGGGAGGGATACCAGTTAATTGTATAATGATAATAATAAACAATTCCGAAAGTATGAGTGTTCCTTTTTTATATATTCAGATTGACACCTACTGAAATATTTGGGTTGTCTAATGACATTTGGTAGCCTGCCCCACTAACCCATCTTTACTAACCCGAATTCTTCATCATCACATGGTTAAATCGTTACAATAAAAAACATTTCTCGAAATGCAACCTCTTATTTCATTCATTTCAATTTTATAGTAGCTTATTCTTTTACGAAGCCTTATTACATGCAAGCGAAATCACTAAGGAATCGCCATACTGTAAGAAATGAATTAGGTATCTATTATAATAGTTTGATTGAAACTAGATCAAAATCGATGTCTAGATGTCAACAAGGCTGCCAAACATAAGACATTGGCAGTGAAACTTATAAATAGTCTATGACACGCATAGACTTGTGAAGGAATAATGAAAGTGATTCACAGCGGGGTAATTTTATAACTGACTGAATGCAATCCGGCACCCAACTTCCAATTCCGTGAACGCCCACTTCCCTCAACGGCCAGATCCTTTATCGACCGTTGACTCAAACGGCCACCAAAACTGACCGTGTTCTCTAAGGGCCACATACCCGAACGGCCACCAACCGTTTCCTCGAAGGGTCACATACCTGAATGGCCATTGAATGCCCCGGGAAATAGTTTTAAAGTATAAAAACTTGTACGAGTATCTTGTAAATACTTATTACGGAGTTTCCTATAACTATTTTTAAATTTCCCAAAATATAAAAAAACCCAAGTTCAATACCTTATTTATTATTAGACTTATATTAGACAATCTACATTACAATACTTTTAATAGAAGAATTAAATTAGCAACTTTCTTTTTTTAATCAGAAGCGATTTACCTTATCAAAACAATGCAGATATCGGTCTGATTCATTCAGTTTACATTGTGGAGTGAAACGGATTATACGCGGTTCAAAGGATTACGTAAAGTTAACTTGTGTTTTTGTATTTGATATTGTATTAAGAGTTTCAAGAAGATTAAGAGTTTCGCGTCAGCCCCTCTAACATGCCCGGTCCACGCGTGACAGACATAATTTTGTCGTGCGTATTCTCTTATCTTATTGGAGAATATTTCAATATGGCGGGTTTCTTGCGCGACAAACTTTTGTCATAGCACTGCATGTTACGGGTGCTGGTACTTAAAAGAGACCTATTACAGTCTATTAGCGCCCTCATTTGATATTATTTAATCTATTACTATAATAAAACTGAAGAATCGGCGTGTCTGTACATTGATATGTTTTTCAAAAAACTGATTGTAGGTTATAAAGGGAGTTTAGATGAATACAAAAATACTAGTTTTGATAAAAAATGTCCGTCTATCTGTCTGTCTGTTTGTACACGCTAATCTCTGGAACCGTTGGACCGATTTAAATGAAATTTTGCGTGGTGGTACTTTATATCACCGGTCAACATAAAAATGAAATGAAATGAACACAAAAAACATCTTAGATACTTTTTACCACGAAATAAAAAAAAACTCGGGCGGACAGTTAGTACGAAATACAAATACACAGTGATTTTTTCAAATTGCTTACAATATATTCCTAAGGTTAAAAGCGTAAACCGGTGACATTTTGGTACGAAAAGAATATTCGCTTTACTTCGAGCATAGTACCCAGCATGCGTCTAGACACTTTGACCTTGAAAGCACCCATATTCCGTAGCGATAGAGGTGAATTTCGTAGCGCGAGTGTCCAACCGCATGTGCTGGCTTCTATACTTAGTCTGTGTTGTCTGGCTGTAAAGAAAGTAAAAGTAATCTATTGTTTTATTGTTTACTAGCGACCCGCCCCGGCCCCGCACGGGAAAATGGTTATTGTGGGTTATCCTTCAGTATATTATGCATGTATTATACATATAAACCTTCCTCTTGAACCACTCAATCTATTTAAAAAAACCGCATCAAAATCCGTTGCGTAGTTTTAAAGATTTAAGCATACATAGGGACATAGGGACAGAGAAAGCGACTTTGTTTTATATTATACTATGTAGTGACTCAAAAAAATTATTACTTTCTCTCTACAATACTTTGTACCTTCATGGGATTGTTTTTTTTCTGCCTTCAGTTACTTCATTGACCTAGCTAGCTTATAAATAACTCTCAGCAGTTTCAGCAAATCGGTTCTCCTTATCGGTTATGTTAATGAGTAACGCTCAATCTTGTATTAATACCCGTAAAGTAAATAACCGTAATAAATACGAACTGTAAATAAAAAAAAAATAACGTCAATCGATATCGCACCTTACTGAAGTTTTGTTTAAATATTGTATCGTGAATTTACGTCACTAATAAAATAACTATTTGTACTTATTTTTAGTTACAGGAAAAAAATTACCTTTCTCTCTAGAACTGGGGCATTTTATGTACTGTTACTTGTGCATCTACCCAATGTTTTATTAATAAACTAGCTTCCCGCCGCGGCTCCGCCCGCGTTAACAGTTTTTACCGTGAAAATGAGGCATTTTCCCGCGGTAAGAGGTAGCCAATGTTACTCAGTGTGAATGTAGCTTTCTAATGGTGAAAGAATTTTTGAAATCGGTTCAATAGTTTTTGAGTTTATTCATCACAAACATACACGTACACATACACAAAAATACAAATATTTCCTCTTTATAATACGACGAGTATTAGTATGATGATTAGCTTTTGACTTTACCGTGCGTTTCCTGTAGAAATGAAATATTTTCCGGCATTAAAAACTATCTAAGATATCGACCGGGTATATAAGGTACCACAATGCAAAATTTCATTCAAATTGGTCCAACAGTTTTGGAGATTAGCCCGTACAAACAAACAGATAAACAGATAAAAAAAAATCTGGATAATATGTTATCACTTCTTACATCCCTGTGACTCGGTTTTTAGTTTTTTTTCTATGTACTGATTTTAGACCTCTACAGTTTTATTATAATATAGATTTTTAAAGAACTTAGTAGCCTAACTTTTTCTGAACATCCCCACCAGTTTCTTAGCAACGGTATCCAAGTTAACAACCTATAAAAGCTAACTTCGACATAGTACTGTGCCAACAGTATCGCGTGTATGCGATTGTGTTGTTATTAACTTTAAAATTTATTTTGCGAAGGTCAATTGTGTCAAGTGCAATTTGATTGGCTAAATTCATACAGAATAAAATTATCTCTGAATTTTTCAAGGTCATGTCGTATGTAAATATAGGTATGTAATGTACATTTCAGTCAATTGTAATAACAAGTAAATTTTGTGGTTTTCCGGGTGTTTTGGTTGGTATTTTAATGTGTCAATCCTAATTAGTGTTATAAATCTTTCGTGATAGAACGTCTAAATGTTTAAATTTTGTTTAGTTGTTTTGAACGTTAAAGATAATTGCCGCCGACATGCCGCATGTCGGTCCGTGTGAAATGTTGTTGTTTTGTTCGAAAATAAACTTTTTTCTGTTTTTACTTGTAAAGTCCTAGATGCTCAGTCCGATTGATTTTAGATTTTATAAAACGGCAAAATATTAATTACTTTTGACAGTTTAAGAAGGAACTAAAATTTCGCTTTTTTTGTTTGTTTTAAATTTAAACTAAACTAACCGATTGTTCGACCGGTATAATTATTCTACCGTAACCGATATAACCTAGTAAAAATATCGGTACGTCAAAATATGGTTATTTATCATATCACATGGACGTAACAAAGCTACAATATAGGATCTGACAAATCATCTGTTAGTTTATTGAGAATATTTTTAATTTAAAGATGATGTTATTATTTGCAGGGAAAGGAGCGAGAAGAAGGCTCAGATGTTATTCAACCAAGAACTGATCAATGAACAGAACAGGCAGAACCAGTTGCTGCTCGACACGCATTTGAGACAGGTGAGTTTATACTACAACAGCCTGTAACAGTCCACTGTTGGACTGACTCTTCGCCTTCAGACGCGAGATCAAAATTCAAATTCAAAATTATTTATTTTGATCCACATAATTTATCTTACACCATGGACCAATATACTCGAGAGGACTGTCAATTCTCCTACTACAATGCGTGTTCCTGTAATTAGTATTAAAAAAAAGATAGATGTCACTATCATTCACAAATTAACTATCATTGTTAAATTATCTGAAATTAAAAATTATATGGTGTCTCTCGACCTGATAAAAAATAAATAAATTAAAAACTTTTAGTTCCTATTTATGTAAAAAAACCACAATTATAGCCATTTTACTAGTGTATTTTTAATATAATCTCGGGCGAGGAGCTAGGCGCCATCTAGTTTTAATACGGGATTTAAGCTTTTCCGAAGCACGTTATTTTCTAGGGCATTGACCTCTCGAGTATATTGGTCCATGCTTAAACTTATGATGGGTCTCTCCGGCGGGAAGCTAGACAGATATATTAAAATATTTTAAGCAAGATCCAGAGATCTGGCAGTAGAATTTTTCCAGATATAATGATGATAATTTGAATGGTATGTTCCAGGTGAAGATGATCCAGAACCAGCAGCAAGCGGGGCCAGTGGAGCAGGTGAAGGCTGGACTACTCAACGGCGTTGGATCACCCACCCTATCCACAGTGCAGTAAGTGTTCTTCACTATCACTACATAGTATAAAACAAAGTCGCTTTCTCTGTCCCTATGTATGCTTAAATCTTTAAAACTATGCAACGGATTTTGATGCGGTTTTTTTTAATAGATAGAGTAATTCAAGAGGAAGTTTTATATGTATAATACATGCATAATATACTTAAGGATAATCCACAATAACCATTTTCCCGTGCGGAGCCGGGGCGGGTCGCTAGTCTAGTACAAATTCGAAAATAGCGGCAGGGCGACCCGAACAGATGGCTTTGGGAGCTTTTCCAGCTGCTGTGTTACGGAGCTATGCTGGGAGGATGTGATAGCTAAGATGTGAAACTACGTGACCGTTTCCACCAATGTTATGCTATGTAGTTCAGCGATGAAGATGCGCAGCTCGAGGTATGCTATGTATCAATAAAATAAAGGGAAGTGACGGCATAGCACGCATCCTTCCATATAAAAACATAGCTTAGCTGGATCCGTTTTCACCAGTGCTGTGCTATGTACATCAATTAATATGATTGGTAGATATCAAACGCATTCAAAGCTACGTAGAATAGCGCATATCTGGTATAAAGCACCTGTGGAGGCAAAGGGAAGATCTTCCTTGGGGCATGGTGGTGAGCCCGGGGACCGCGGTCCAACTGTACTTCGTTGGAACTTGTATTTGTTCAATGTCTTGCGAAAACTCTGATAGCGCGTTTCAGGCCTCGGCTTCTAATTGGTCGCTCTTCTAATGACGTAGTTGTGGCGCGCCGCCACACACTGTTACCCCATACAAAGCTTCAAATCTCGCATGCACACATTGATGTGACATTTACAGACCAGTTCAAGCAGTATCATCAATATCACTGTAGAAACTTTGTGGAGTATTTAGTGCACAATTGAATTCTAACAAAAAAATTTGGTTAAAAAATATATTGAATTATTGCAGGCTAGACCAACAATCCCAGTTCCTGCAAGCCCAGCAGCAGTTCCTTCAGTTCCAGCAGCTCAACAGCGAGGAGTCTGCGATGAAGCTGCTGCACCAGAACCTCATGCAGGCCATGTCGCCCGCCATGGACCCCCAGCTCCTTAACCAGCAACAGCTCCTCAACCAGCAGCAGATCCTGGACCAGGTGAGGCCTGCAGCAGCTCCTCCAGTTCCAGCAGCTCAACAGCGAGGAGTCGGCGATGAAGCTGCTGCACCAGAACCTCATGCAGGCCATGTCGCCCGCCATGGACCCCCAGCTCCTCAACCAGCAACAGCTCCTCAACCAGCAGCAGATCCTGGACCAGGTGAGGCCTGCAGCAGCTCCTCCAGTTCCAGCAGCTCAACAGCGAGGAGTCGGCGATGAAGCTGCTGCACCAGAACCTCATGCAGGCCATGTCGCCCGCCATGGACCCCCAGCTCCTCAACCAGCAACAGCTCCTCAACCAGCAGCAGATCCTGGACCAGGTGAGACCTGCAGCAGTTCCTCCAAATCCAGCAGCTCCAAGAGTCTGCGATGAAGCTGCTGCAGAACCTCATGCAGGCCATGTCGCCCGCCATGGACCCCCAGCTCCTCAACTAGCAGCAGATCCTGGACCAGGTGAGACCTGCAGCAGTTCCTCCAGTTCCAGCAGCTCAACATCGAGGAGTCTGCGATGAAGCTGCTGCAGAACCTCATGCAGGCCATGTCGCCCGCCATGGACCTCCAGCTCCTCAACCAGCAGCAGATCCTGGACCAGGTGAGACCTGCAGCAGTTCCTCCAGTTCCAGCAGCTCAACAGCGAGGAGTCAGCGATGAAGCTGCTGCATCAGAACCTCATGCAGGCCATGTCGCCCGCCATGGACCCCCAGCTCCTCAACCAGCAACAGCTCCTCAACCAGCAGCAGATCCTGGACCAGGTGAGGCCTGCAGCAGCTCCTCCAGTTCTAGCAGCTCAACAGCGAGGAGTCTGCGATGAAGCTGCTGCACCAGAACCTCATGCAGGCCATGTCGCCCGCCATGGACCCCCAGCTCCTTAACCAGCAGCAGATCCTGGACCAGGTGAGACCTGCAGCAGTTCCTCCAGTTCCAGCAGCTCAACAGCGAGGAGTCTGCGATGAAGCTGCTGCACCAGAACCTCATGCAGGCCATGTCGCCCGCCATGGACCCCCAGCTCCTCAACCAGCAACAGCTCCTCAACCAGCAGCAGATCCTCAACCAGGTGAGACAAGCAGCAGGTATCACTATATCACCACTCTGAGAGATATGGCCACATACATTTAAAAGAGGTTAGAATGGCAATAATGCGCCGTTCGTATGAAATCCGGTGTAGCCAATTCCACCCCACCTTTCACCTCCACTACATCTGTACTTAAATAAAGATGAAGTTTACGCACATATTTGCAATTTCAAATCTAGCAAATCATAGCGAGGCTCGATCACGCGATTTCAATTGGAAACAAATCATACGCATACACACATACCGATGTACATTTTTATAGCTATGTGTGAGTTAAACAGCGCGATCGCGTCTTTGCGTGGAGATATGAGCGTTGCTCATATCCTTGGCGCCGGTGCCCCCCCGCCCACAGCTCCTTTCTAACATAGATATGGCAATAAATCCTGTTCAGTAGCAGCAGAATAGCTCGATGAAATACGTTAAAACCCTTGATTCTTTGAGCTTTTCTACAATATTTACTTCAATTTTTACAGGGTCAAATAATGGAGCAGCAAGCCCAAACATTGCTTGAACAGAACACCTCCCAAACCCAATTCCAGCCAACCGCACTACTCAACCAGCAACTGGGAATAGCCAATGAGATCGGCAATCAAAACCAGGCTATACAACAACAGATTATTCAACAACAACAGAACATCATCGCTCAACAAGCCGTCGCCATACAACAGAAGCAGTTGGAAGAACAAATGGCTGCTCAAGAAAGCATAGTGCCTCAGACGAACTTGGTTACTGGACAAATTCTAGATCCTTCCTTGCAGAACTTGCAGAATATCCTGTCGCAGATCATTCATAGGCCTGACACGAGAAAAGAATCGGAATCTGAGACTCAACAACAGGTTAGCATTTTCGTAATACCTAACAAATTCTTGACTATGAAAAATCTATAGATAGAAGAAGTAATATTGATATTTTTTTTCAACAGCTGCTTGCTATTACTGTTTAAACAATTTCAAAAATACCATGGGAGTGTTTTTACATTAAGTCGTCTAGTATTGAAAGACTAACAAAAATGAATCTAAACTTTTTATTATAATTTAACGTTTGAAAATTCTAAAGCCTGACCAAAGAAATAAAGAACATCGCCATATTGCGGAATTTCAATGGAACTAATATTATAAAAGAAATTGTTGCCATAAACATTAAAATATACACGTTGCGCCCCTAGAGCTTGGTTTTTATTTCTTTGGTCAGGTCAGGTTCAATTCCATCATGAACTGCTTCCATCTCCAGGTGATGCAACAAACCCAGCAGTACCTCCAGCAGGACAGCGACGTCCAGCAGCAAGTGTGCCAGGAGGAGCTGCACAAGGTCCAGAGCCTGATGCTGCAGCAGTACCCTCAACAGTACACGCAGCCCAACATCCTCGCAGCAGACCCCGCGCTCTTGGCTCAACAGCACCAGGTTATTATAAAGCGAAAGACGTCTACTGCTGGACAAAGGGCTCCGCGAAAGATATCCACAAAGGTCCTGCTTGGCCCGCATCCAGCAACAACCCCGACCCTTACCAGGTCGTCAGTCCACTTCGTGAGGGGCCCACAATAAGTGTTTGAGCGAGCGACCGCCATTCAAGAACAGTTTTGGCCTAACGGCCTTCAGATCTACGCGCAATGTGCCCCACCCTCTCACCTAAGTTACCGATTCAACTGGAGTTTTTATTAGAAACCAAGATATCTAATCTAAGTATTTGTGGTGATGAAGAACTCAATAATTTTCTGAAATTATTTCCTGTCATAATTCCTGTTAGTCATACTACATTTTACCTCAATCAATCCTATAACAAAAAAACCCCTTAATTCCAGGTGGCCCAAGCTCAGCAGCAGCTCAACATGCAAAAGCAAATGCTGGCCCAGCAGCAACTAGTCCTCCAGCAGCAGATGTTGACCACGCAGCAGCTCCAGATGCCAGGTCAAACCCTCTCGCCCCAGCAGTTCCGGAACCTCCAGCACCAGCAGTATTTAGCCCAGCAGGAGTATCAACTCCAGACCCAGCAGAATATAATAGACCAGCAGAAGTTGGCGCTGATGGCGCATAACCAGCAGTTTATGGGGCAACAGCAGTTGAAGGTAGGGGTTTTAAAATTAAGTTTGCTTTTTGACCATGGAGGTACAGAAGTAGTAAATTAGAATAGAATAGAAACACCTTTATTTAGCATAACAAATTAAAGCCTGACCAAAGGAATAAGAAGCCTGCTCTGGGGGCGCCACGTGTATATTTTTACGACTATGGCAACAATTTCCCTTATAAAAATTAGTTCCATTGAAATTCCGCAATATGGCGAGGCTTTTTATTTCTTTGGTCGGGCTTTAGCAATATACACAGACATTTTTTGACGTATTTCAACATAAACATAAACAAAGAATAGTTTTTATTTGATATTGTGATTGCCTTAAATAAATGTAGTACCGTATCATTGAAACAGATATCTATATCTAATGAGTTATTTAACCATTCGAACTAGTACAATGTTTTTTACAGCGTAACTCGAATATTTTTCAAATATAGTTCCGCCTTTGGACGCGATTTAGGGCGTAAATAAAATAGAATATGCTTTGTTAGTCTTACCTTAAATTTAAAAGATAAATACGGTAGAAGGGCTCCAGCTGTGTGCCAAATAATCATACAATGAATCTCTCGATACAACATTTTTTCATGCATATTCCATATATTTTAATATGTAATGTGTACATCGAATCATACTAGAAACATAGCAACTCTTCAAATTGTGAATTCTGCATCTACGAGAACGTTTATAGTGTGAAAGGGCAATTTTCTCCATGTACTCAATGGACGCTACATTCCAGGCGGAAGAAATGCTCCGAAACCAGCGGCCGATGTACCAAAGACAGGGGTCGGAGCAGAGCCAACTCAGCACCCAGGACGGCCACGAGCAGAGCATGGCTGACTACCAGCAGAAGACCTTGCAGATGAGCCTGGAGCAGCAGTACCAGCAGCTGCAGGGGCAGTCCTTGCCGCACAGCATGATGGGGCTGGTGAGTGAGCTCCAGTGCACCATACCACGAGCAGAGCATGGCTGACTACCAGCAGAAGACCTTGCAGATGAGCCTGGAGCAGCAGTACCAGCAGCTGCAGGGGCAGTCCTTGCCGCACAGCATGATGGGGCTGGTGAGTGAGCTCCAGTGCACCATACCACGAGCAGAGCATGGCTGACTACCAGCAGAAGACCTTGCAGATGAGCCTGGAGCAGCAGTACCAGCAGCTGCAGGGGCAGTCCTTGCCGCACAGCATGATGGGGCTGGTGAGTGAGCTCCAGTGCACCATACCACGAGCAGAGCATGGCTGACTACCAGCAGAAGACCTTGCAGATGAGCCTGGAGCAGCAGTACCAGCAGCTGCAGGGGCAGTCCTTGCCGCACAGCATGATGGGGCTGGTGAGTGAGCTCCAGTGCACCATACCACGAGCAGAGCATGGCTGACTACCAGCAGAAGACCTTGCAGATGAGTGGTTAAATATCCAGGCGCGAAAGTCTGTGATGAAACCATAACCACCTTTACCATACTGTATTTTATTTTGTTCTGTGCAGTAATGTATATTCTATTGTATTTTTTTTTCCTTTCAGCTGAGTGATCGTCAGATATCTAGTCACGAGAGTACCCCAGTTGCCAACTATACAACCAACCCGCTTCTATACCAACAACAACAACAGCAGCAGCAGCAGCAACAGCAACAACAACAACAACAGATGCAGATCATACAGGTACTAATCAGTTGTACTTCTGAAGATTTTGCTCATCTGTAAAATGTACTTCGACCCAAGACGTATTTTTCGCAAAATGTACCTGTAGCAAGTGGGTGGCCGTTGAAGCAGGAAGGTTCTTGAATGACGGCCGCGCGCCGAAAGACAGGCTGGCTCTCTGGCATGAGGTGGACCGACGACCTGGTGAAGGTCGCGGGAAGCCGCTAGATGCGGGCAAAGCAGGACCTATCAATCAGACCAGGAAATTATAATGATGATAATATAAACTCAAGGTAGCTTGGTCTTGGATTATTTTTTGAAATTTTAATGATCTCTAAAAGGCCTCAAGGCCTCATTAAGGTTGTGACACGAAAGATTCAAGACCACATAACTGTTTAGTATAAACTGCTAAACTGTCTATAATTATACAAGATTATAAAACTTGTGGAATTTGCTTTTGCGAATTCTTTTGGCATTTCATGAAAATAAACCCTTTTGACTACTTAGTAAACGTCGTCCCTTTTGGGAACGTACTACTCTACTAACTATATTAAAACATTATTTCAGGACGCGATGAAACAACAACAACAACAACAAATATCGCAGCCACAACAAATTCCACAACAAGTTCAGCAGCAAGTTCCTCAGTCAGTGCCACAGCCAACCCAACAAGTCCCTCAACCAACTCAACAAATCCCCCAGCCATCGCAACAAGTCCCCCAGCCATCACAACAAGTCCCCCAGTCAACTCAACAAGTTCAACAACAAATCCCCCAATCTGTGCCACAGCCAGTCCAGCAATCCGTTCCACAGATCCCTCAATCAATGCCACAGACCCAAGTGCAATCAATGCCACCCCAACAAATTCCACAAGCCGTTCCGCAAGCCCCTTTACCTCAAATTTCCCAAGTCTCCCAACCAGTGCAAGTGCAATCAATCCAGCAGTTACCATCAATCCCTCAATCGGTCCCTCATTCGCAAGTCACTTCAATCCCTCAGTCAATTCAGTCAGTTCCCCAACAAGTCCCTTCTCAAGTCCAGACGGTTTCCATACCGTCATCGCAAGCGATGTTGCCGCCTGTTCAGACCATATCGCAGCAGTCTTCAATACCGCAGAGTTCTGTGCCTTTCCAAGAGGTTGTGGAACAGAGGCTAGTGTTACCTGAAGAGAATGGTTTCCATAGCAACGGGAAGGAGCAGTTTTTGACGCCGATGACGGAGTTTCCTTCGGGCGCTACCCATTTGGAGGCGATCAGGAATCCAGAGTTGAGTTCGGTGGAAGAACGGTCGGCGGAGAACCAGCAAGATGGTGAGATTATTGTCTTCTTTTATTTTTTTTATTGTTAAAAGATAGATGCTAGACAGTATTTAAAAAAAAACTACATTTCAGCATCCACAGCAATCCCGTCATCGATTACAACCGAGAAAAAATCTCGGGGTTCCAAGAAGCGTTCGCGAGAAAAGGACAAATTCCCGAAGCTGTCGGTGTTAGAGCGAGACGCAGACACTCCCCTCACCACCGTGCAGTGCCAGCTTGAGTCTAAAACCAAAACCGTGCAGTTCAAGTTTGACGTCACCGATGTTAACCCCGAAGAGATCGCTAGTAACCTCGTAAGTATTCATTTTTTTATTATTATTTTGTGAAATAAATTTTTGGCTACATAACAGCTTATAGCTTTAAGCGGTGGACTTATAAAAATAGACAATAATTTCGATTTCAACGCCCGGCAGACACATTGCTACATCTTTATATGGTTTTAGATTTAACATTACTCCCTTATTTCTTTATTTCCGCTGTTTATGATCCTTCACTCTTTTTTAAAAGGTTTGCCATTACCATTATTTAATTTTCCATGTTTAGGAACACTTTCTGTATTGTCACAAAAAGTTTACGCATTGAGAGAGAAAGAGAGATTTGATATGAGATTTTTCATATTCTTTCTAGATAAGCGTTTAACGTGTCCCTTTAACACTGGTTCTATTTACCGAAACACATTAAACGTCTCCTTTACGATGTTTTTCAGTATCAACGCGCTAGGCCGTGGTCCGAGGCTCCCTCGAGCCGCCCTTAGACGCGTTGGTATATGACTTTTTGGGGTAGAGTCGTCCGCTCCCCCGCAAGTCCGTTGAAGCTTGATTAGTTGTACTTTTTCGACACAAGCATAGGTCAATTTAAAAACAAACAAACAAAAAAAAGGCAAAAAAAAATACAGTTACCCTAAGGTTGTCTGGAAGAGACTGCTACCTTAGCAATAAGGCCGCTTTTTGACTTCTATATCATGAATTTAATGTATTTAAATTTCTGTATTTTCCTTGGGTGTCAATAAAGCATAATTGTATTGTATTGTAAAACTAGCGACCCGCCCCGGCTCCGCACGGGGAAATGGTTATTGTGAGTTATCCTTAAGTATATTATGCATGTATTATACATATAAACCTTCCTCTTGAATCACTCTATCTATTAAAAGAAACCGCTTAAAAATCCGTTGCGTAGTTTTAAAGATTTAAGCATTCATAGGGACATAGGGACAGAGAAAGCGACTTTGTTTTATACTATGTCACAGATGAAAATAATAGTACTAACCCGTAGAGAAAGGACACTCACCCCCCCGCGCCAAAAAGAGTCCCCGCCCGATATAGCGCCCCACGCCCCGCACCCCGCAGGCGCCGCGGGACTCCGCCGGTGGTGGAGGGGGTGTTTTACACAGCGCCTAGCGCCATTGACTTGTAGTTGCTATTCAAAAAGAAGTAGGTTGTCAAAATGCGTTTTCTCTATGGAATGACCGCCCAGTGACTATTTGTCAAAATGCGTTTTCTCTATGGAGTGACCGCCCAGTGACTATGTAGTGATCCTCATTCACATTATTGTTTTGGTGTGCAGATATCGAACAACTTGCTCCCCGAGTGGCAGGCGGCTACGTTCACGTCCCTGATCCGCGACATCGTGCAGCAAGCGCTGGCCAACCCCGACACCACGCCCGTGCTCAGCCCCAAACACCATTCCGCGCTCACACTCAACATTGATAAGGTATATACACTACAGCAAGCGCTGGCCAACCAATCAACCAACCAAAAAAAAAAACCGACCAACCAACCGACCGACCAACCGACCAATCGACCAATCGACCAATCGACCAACCGACCAACCAACCAACCAAACCCGACACCACGCCACGCCTGTACTCAGCCCTTAAGCACCACTCCGCGCTCACACTCAACATTGATAAGGTAATACGTTAGGGATGTTGTCTATATATGTTATGGAAGTCGATAAAGCCCAGTGTGTCTATTCGTCTATTCACACCTAAAGAAATGACTACAAGAATACATCATTTTCAATCATACTAATATTATAAAGAGGAAATTTATAAGTCTTGATGTATTAAGTATATAGTTTCTATCTGTGAGAACCTGTTTCAATCTATCCAATTTTGTTAACTGTTGGTTCTCCCTTGAAATAAAAATAAAATAAAATAAAGATTTGTATATTTGTGTGTATGTTTGTAATAAATTAACTCAAAAAGTACCGCGCCGATTTCAAAAATTCTTTCACCATTAGAAAGCTACATACACCCTGAGTAACAAAGGCTATATATTTTTTTATTTAGTGATCTGGGGCCTGTTTAATAAACGTGACAGGCGACAGGTGACAGATGACAGGTGACAATCCGACATTTTGTCAATTTCTTGTTTAATAAAGATTATCCCTGACAAATTTGTCACGGTGGAAAATCTACAAATATGTCGACTTGTCGTGACATTTTGACATATTTCTGTTTAATAAACAATTTCTCTTGACAGGCGACAGGTGACAATTTGTCCGGAAAAACTTGTCAAATTTGTTTTATTAAACACTAAATTGTCATGACAGGTGGACATATTTGTCAAATTGTCAGAGATTTTCGACAGGCAACCGCACCCAATGTCAAAGCAATTCAGCAGTTACATTAATACGAGTAATCACGAGTAAAAAATTGTGTTAACGTCGTCAACCGAGCAGTGATAGTAGCAGTGAAGATGAATATTTGGTGCAAGTCGCACATTTAAAATTTCCAAATAAAACGTCTCTATTTTCATAGATAAGACATAAAATTGTTAATTTGACATCCATTAAAAATAGCAAACATAAACAAAAGTTGAAATTACCAGCGTGAAATTATAATATTTTTTAAATATTACCCTCATGTTCTCCCATAAGCATGCTCCGATATTATGTTGTGACAAATATGTCAGAAAAAGTGACAAATTTGTCAAAGACCATGACAATTAAGTCAGGGAATGTTTCCTTAGACTCGACAGGTAAAAATTGACAATTTTTGCCTTTATTAAACGGATTTTTATCCTGACAATTATGTCAATATTTACCTGTCGCATTTGGACATAATTGTC
Source organism: Teleiodes luculella (assembly GCA_948473455.1). Classification (NCBI taxonomy): domain Eukaryota; kingdom Metazoa; phylum Arthropoda; class Insecta; order Lepidoptera; family Gelechiidae; genus Teleiodes; species Teleiodes luculella. The sequence goes on from OX419605.1 coordinate 2,340,935, forward strand.
ATGTTTATTAAACGGCACTTGGTGCGACAATTCGACTTATTTGTCAAAAAGTGACAAAATTGTCGGATTGTCACGTTTATTAAATAGGCCCCTGTACTAAATCTTCAATAATGTAACCCAAGCTGTAAAAAAATACGTAAAATATTCCTAATAATTGAATGGGCTTTGAAACTACTGAACTGATTTTGGTGAAACTTGGCACAAAGATAGAATAGCCCTAGGGAAAGAACATGAGCTACGATTTACCTCGGGAAAATTCATCATTCCCACGGGAAAAAAATGTTATAACGGCCGGAGTTGGCACAAAGATAGATTAGACCTTGCGGAAGAACATAGGCTAACTTTTACCGCGGGAAAATTTCTCATTTCCACGGGAAAAACTATTAACGCGGGCAAAGCCGCGGCGGGAAGCTAGTAACATATATAACCGGGTTTTATTTCTAGTAACATTTCTAACCTTAGTGCAGGGGTTCCCAAACTTTTTTTGTCTACTGCCCACTTTGATAATAATTATTTTTTTAGCGCCCCCATTTTTTCACCTACTCAAAAACCACTATAACTTCAAATTAAATCAGTTAATTATTGTGAGCTATAATATTAGCGGAGATTAAACGTTAATTCTAAATGAGACTTACTACAACCCGCAAGAGTTTACTTGAAACCTGAGCGCAGTAGGTAATACACATCCTTTTTTTCTGGGTCTCTTATTGCCCCCTCTTTAGGCCTGCAGCGCCCACAAGGGGGCGTTATCGCCCACTTTGGGAAAGGCTGCCTTAGTGCAACATTACAAAAACGTTATGTGAACATCATTGTAACTATGGTCCAAGAAAATAAGGTCTAACCGTTAGACCATGTGACTGACACGAGCCTACGTCATTTTTCGCTGTTCATCCTTGTCTATTAACACGCATTCGACAAGGACGAACAGCGCAAGATGACGTAGATTTTTGTCAGTCACGTGGTCTAGTGGTTAGACCTTGTTTAACCATCTCACAATGTTGCAGACTGACTACGACTCCGAAACGACGGAGCGCGAGGAGAACCTGACGGACTCGAACCAGGACAACTCGGAGTGCACCACGCCCACCGCCAGCCACGACAACCTGCCCGCCGAGCTGGCCTACGACCACAGCGAGGAGCCCGAGGCGTTACACACACATGCTGATAATGTGGCCAGGAAGATCAGCACCGCTTCCTCTATAGGTACGATTTAGGTTCACAATTTAACGTGCAACACATGCTGACAATGTAGCTAGAAAGATCAGCACCGCTTTTTCTATAGGTACCGTTGAGCTCCGCAATTTAACATTATTATAGAAGCCAATGTGGCCCGGAAGATCAGCACCGCTTCCTCTATAGGTACGGGTTAGGTCCACAGTTTAACATCTATTGTAGAGGCCAATGTGGCTAGGAAGATCAGCACCGCTTCCTCTATAGGTACGAGTTAGGTCCACAATTTAACATCTATTGTAGAGGCCAATGTGGCTAGGAAGATCAGCACCGCTTCCTCTATAGGTACCGTCAACCCCCGTAACATGCAGTGCTATGACAAAAGTTTGTCGCGCGAGAAACCCGCCATATTGAAATATCCTCCAATAGGATAAGATAATAGCGTGGACCGGGCATGTTAGAGGGGCAGGTTTAACATCTGTTATAGAGGCCAATGTGGCTAGAAAGATCAACACTGCTTCCTCTAAAGGTTCGGGGTAGGTCCAGAATATTCACTTACCAAAAAGACTATTTCGCGGAGAACAAAAGACAGATTTACAGATACTTACAGAGATTAACAAAATAGTGAGCCCAAGAAGACACGCCGATAACGAGGTCAAGAAGGTCAGTGTCGTTTCCAATATATGTATCAGCACTGTTGCTATTTGTGTCCACTGCTGGACATATGCCCCACGCCCACCGCCAGCCACGACAACCTGCCCGCTGAGCTGGCCTACGACCACAGCGAGGAGCCCGACCAGCTCCACACACATGCAGATAACGTGGCCAGGAAGATCAGCACCGCTTCCTCTATAGGTACGGACCATCTGTTATAGAGGCAACCCATGCTGTCAATGTGGCTAGGAAGATCAGCACCGCTTCCTCTATAGGTACGGACCATCTGTTATAGAGGCAACCCATGCTGTCAATGTGGCTAGGAAGATCAGCACCGCTTCCTCTATAGGTACGGACCATCTGTTATAGAGGCAACCCATGCTGTCAATGTGGCTAGGAAGATCAGCACCGCTTCCTCTATAGGTACGGACCATCTGTTATAGAGGCAACCCATGCTGTCAATGTGGCTAGGAAGATCAGCACCGCTTCCTCTATAGGTACGGACCATCTGTTATAGAGGCAACCCATGCTGTCAATGTGGCTAGGAAGATCAGCACCGCTTCCTCTATAGGTACGGACCATCTGTTATAGAGGCAACCCATGCTGTCAATGTGGCTAGGAAGATCAGCACCGCTTCCTCTATAGGTACGGACCATCTGTTATAGAGGCAACCCATGCTGTCAATGTGGCTAGGAAGATCAGCACCGCTTCCTCTATAGGTACGGACCATCTGTTATAGAGGCAACCCATGCTGTCAATGTGGCTAGGAAGATCAGCACCGCTTCCTCTATAGGTACGGACCATCTGTTATAGAGGCAACCCATGCTGTCAATGTGGCTAGGAAGATCAGCACCGCTTCCTCTATAGGTACGGACCATCTGTTATAGAGGCAACACTTGCTGTCAATGTGGCTAGGAAGATCAGCACCGCTTCCTCTATAGGTACCGCCATAGAATACCAAATAGTAGTCCCTACAGAAGCTGCACTAGGCGACATAATTCATATAAATTGCAACCCTAGCTCCGTTATAGTAAAGTGCAATTCAGATCGCACGGCGCTAGGCGAAAGGAAGTAGTTGCTGCATCTCTCTCTCTCTTGTATTGCGCCACTCTACGTCACACGTTTAGACAATGGGGAATTGGTCCTGGGTCGGCCCGAGACCGCTCGGCCGGGCGGTAGGTAGTTATAGCGCGCAAGGACACGGAGTGACGGAGGCCTGGTACCGTTAAAGTCCACAATTTAACATCTATTATAGAGGCCAATGTGGCTAGGAAGATCAACACCGCTTCGTCTATAGGTACGAGTTAGGTCTACAATTTAACATCTGTAGAGACAAAACAGTGGCGCAGCAGTGGAGAGGCCTATACCCAGCAGTGGGTTGAAACGGGCTGAGAAAGAAGAAGAAGAAAGAAGAGGCAACACATGCCAACAATGTGGCTAGAAAGATCAGCACCGCTTCCTCTATAGGTACCGTTGAGCTCACAGAACATTTAAAAGAGGTTAGAATGGCGATAAATGTGAAGAAGAAGAAGAAGAATATTGACGACGTGTTTTTAATTGCAGGTTCAAATCAATCGGACGGCGGGTCCGCGCCCGCCGACCGCTCCGGCAGCACCGAGTCTAACGGCGACAAGAAGCCGCTAGACAAAAAGCCCTCGCGGAAGATATCCCGCTTTCTAGTCAGCCCCGTCGTGGACAAGGGCGAGGAACAGCCTGTGATAGACAAGACAGAAGCCAAAGACAAACCAGAGAGGCTCGAGCCACTCAACGGACTACCCGAAAGTGATGTTCAGAAAACTGTAGTGCCCAATGATATTAACTTTGTACCCACGCATCAGTATTCCGCCGCCGCACAGGTAACTTCTACTACTAGTTTTCTATCGGGCCTCGCCCTACTTTAAAAGCGAACTGCTAAATGGTCAATTGTCGTCCCCGTAGCTTAGTTGGTAGTACGTTGATAGCACAAGGTCGCGGGTTCCAATCCCGCCCAGGGCAAACATTCGTGTGATGAGTACTCGTGTTTGCCTTGTGTCTGGATGTTGTATATTTATATATGTATGTATATCAGCTGTCTGACACCCATAGTACAGGCTCTGCCAAATTTGGGGTCAGATAGTCGTGTGTGAGATGTCCCCCACATATTTATATTTATTCATATAAAGTTAAGCAGGAACCTAGAAGGGTTGTGGGTCGAAAGTAACAGAAAAATAAGCAGGAAATAAATTGGTTCATGGTTCGTCCACGCATTGCATCGTTTCTGCGACACCTTTTGTTGCGTGGCAGCCTTAGTCGTAGGTTACACGCTCAGTCCGGCGTCCGTTCAGTCCATCAGTTTGGTCCGGTTAAGACTGATGCCAGAATGATGGATGAATAACACTAAATTAAAAAAATTAATAACCCCCGACACAAAACCGTTACTTGATCCTTTCAACAACTAGAAAAAAAAGAGCTGATAATCTTCAAATGGCTGAAGATATTTTCTTGGAGCATAGCTAAGAACACTCTCGATTGTGACACCTTGCAAACAAAAAAACTATATCAAAATCGGCGCATCCGTTTAGGAGCTACGATGCCACAGACAGACAGACACACACGTCAAACCTATAAAACCCCTCTTTTTCGTCGGGGGTTAAAAACACGGTAACAATATAACCATCAGTCCGTCAGTCAACGGTTAGACGATAATTCTCAGCATATATCATGAGTAGACTGATTGGACCAGACTGACGCTAGACTGAGCGTGTAACCTTTGACTTAAAGGTCATAAAGTAACCCTACTTTATGGTATACTGTATTCCCCCAGGTACCCCACCCCCCCCAAACGCTGCCCGAGCAGAGGCCGCCGGAGCCCCTACACTTAGTCCACCCCGCGCCCCCGCAGCCCCCGCTCCTCGCGCCCCCGCTACACAACATCGCCAGCCTCACCACGCCGCTACAGATCGCTACCGACACGCCCATACTGGGCTTGAGTCAGGTGAGCTGAAAAATCAAATACAAAAGGTTTTTATTCAAAGTAAGATTTTACAAATCTAGCTTTGACGTCGAAAAATTTTTCGAAGTTAATAAGTCTAAATAATAACTTGATATGTTAATAAGTCAAAGCTTAAAAATATTTATCGTTCTCGTTTTATCGATTTAGTCAGGTCCCTGCTACATATACAAAAATATTAGTCATTTCGTCTTTTTGTCCCTGGTTAGAACTTTTATCTCATATGATTCTCTATACTATAACAAAGACCAAAGAAATAAGAAACCTGCTCTGGGGGCGCCACGTGTATATTTTTATGTTTATGGTAACAATTTTCATTATAAAATTAGTTCCATTGAAATTCCGCAATATGGCAGGCCTTCTTATTTCTTTGGCTTAGGTTTTATCATGGTCCAAAAAAACAAGGTCTAACAATTAGACCACATGACCGACACAAGCCTACGTCATTTTGCGCTGTTCATCTTTGTCTATTACACGCATTCGACAAGGATGAACAGGCAAAATGACGTAGAAATGACGTAGGCTTGTGTCAGTCACGCGATCTAATTGTTAAACCTTGTTTTCTTGGACCATGGGCTTTATAGTGTTGTCACAGAATACCAAATAGTAGTTAGTCCCTACAGAAGCTGCACTAGGCGCCATAATTCATATAAATTGCAACCCTAGCTCCGTTATAATAAAGTGCAATTCAGATCGCACGGCGCTAGGCGTGCAGAAGTAGTTGCTGCATCTCTCTCTCTTTTGTATTGCGCCACTCTACGTCACACGTTTAGACAATGGGGAATTGGTCCTGGGTCGGCCCGAGACCGCTCGGCCGGGCGGTAGGCAGTTATAGCGCGCAAGTACATAGAGTGACGGAGGCCTGCTATGACGGCCCCATAGCCTAGTTGGTAGTTCGTCTGCCTTCGAAGCGGAGGGTCGCGGGTTCTTTCATCAATCGTTTGTATGATGATCATTTGGGTCTGGATGTTGTATATTTATATATTATGTACTACATCCATACTTACAAACTTTCGCGTTTATAATATTAGTAGGATGTATGTAAAGCCTGACCAAAAATAAAAAACTTGCTCTGGGGGCGCCACGTGTATATTTTTGAGACTATGGCAAAAATTTCCCTTTTAAAATTAGTTCCATTGAAATTCCGCAATATGGCGAGGTTTTTTATTTCTCTGGTCGGGTATATCAGCTCCCTGACACCCACAGTCAGGCCTCCGTCACTCTATGTACTTGCGCGCTATAACTACCTACCGCCCGGCCGAGCGGTCTCGGGCCGACCCAGGACCAATTCCCCATTGTCTAAACGTGTGACGTAGAGTGGCGCAATACAAGAGAGAGAGATGCAGCAACTTCGTCTTTCGCCTAGCGCCGTGCGATCTGAATTGCACTTTATTATAACGGATCTAGGGTTGCAATTTATATGAATTATGTCGCCTAGTGCAGCTTCTGTAGGGACTACTATTTGGTATTCTGTGCCACAGTACAGGCCTACAGGCTGCGCCTAGTTAGGGGTCAGATGGCCGTGTGTGAGGTGACCCCACATATGTATAGTGTAGTGTTGTTGTCAGGTGGGCACGCCGATGTGTCCGGAGGTGCTCCCCGCGCCCGCGCCCGCGCCCGCCCCCGCCGACCCCGCGCTGCCCAACGCGGAGAACATACAGCGGATGCTGCTCAAACAGAACATCATGAAGTCAGTATACACACACACACTCACACAAACAAACAGCTTATTATTGTACACTTTATCACACTGGCCCAGCGGCTTTTACATTGTGTTAAGGCGGACTGTATATTTTATAGGATTACTAGCTGTCCGCCCACGGCTACGCCCGCGTTGTTTTTTTTTTTTTTGGGGATGAAAAATAGATGTTGGCCGATTCTCAGACCTACTGAATACGCTCACAAAATTTCATGAGAATCGGTCTAGCCGTTTCGGAGGAGTATGGAATCGAACACTGTGACACGAGAATTTTATATATAAGATTAACTAGAAAGAAGAAAAATACTGAAAACGTTTTAAAGATTGTATTGAGACAAGATAGAAGAAGAAGAATTTGCATAATAGAGCTATTTTGACACACACATTAAAACAGTGGAAATATTAATTCTATTTTCAAACTTATTTATTAACCCCGACGAAAAAGGGTGGGTTATAAATTTGACGTGTTAGTCTGTCTGTGGCATCGTAGCTCTTAAACGGATGCGCCGATTTTGATCTCGTTTTTTTTACAAAGTGTCTTAATCGAGAGTGTTCTTAGCTATAATCCAAGAAAATATCTTCAGCCATTTGAAGAATATCAGCTCTTTTCCAGTTGTTGAAAGGATCAAGTAACGGTTTTGTGTCGGGGGTTATTACATTTTTTTATACTTCTTTGCTTTTATAGCCTTCTTTAGAAATATATCCAAAACAGATTCAATGTTGATTTCCAACACATTGGGCTCAATTCTGCGTGGCCGCTAAAATATCTAAATTTAAGTTGTTATGTCTCTTTCACGTTCTTAAGAACGAAAAGGGACAGGTGATTGCCAACCTACATTAAGACACGTCAAACATCGATTTTACGCGTAATTTTGCAGGAATTTAAAAACATCCTGACTAAATTAAGCTGAATTTGACAGCTGCGCTGCTTACTTTAAATATCATTCATTTAAAATTAAGTTCATTCATCTCCCCATCCTTCGATTCCCATATGAATGAAAGAGACGAACAACTTAAATTTAGAGATTTTAGCGGCTACGGCAGATTTGAGCCCATCGTTTGATTTGATAGCGATATGCATGTCATTCCTTCCAGCCAGCAGCAGAGTCTGCAAGGTCCTCATCTCCTAGGCCTGCTGAACCAACAACAGCTGCAGCCGGAGCGGACCCTCGGCTGCGCGCAACCCGGTCAGTATCATACCACCAACCGCACACACACGTATAATGACACTACAACAATCGCTCTTACCATGGACCAATATCACAGAGTTACCAGTTCATAGTTTCATACAGTGGTCAGACGACTTTTTTTTTTATTGACCTATGCTTGAGTCGAAAAAGTACGACGGATCAAGCTTCACCGGACTTGCGGGGGAGCGGAAGACTCTACCCCAAAAAAATTCATATACCAACGCGCTCAGTAGCTTGTTTATGCCGATCCTGGACCAGTGCAGTGCTCCCGAATGAGCAAATAGTTCCAAAAAAATCCGCTATGTAGAATGTAGATGGCGCTAGCGTCGTGGAATTAGTTCTATAAAACGTCTGGACCAGTGCGCAGTGCACTCGAATTGTATATTAATTCTAAAAAAATCCGCAGCTGCTTGTTATTAAACTTGTAGATGGCGCTAGCGTCGTAGCGGCCGTAGTCGAGAGAAATCAATGACACATCCGCATAGTTCAAGATAGAGGTTGTAGATGGCGCTAATGGCTTGCTATAAAAATGTAGATGGCGCTGCTGCTGCTGCTGCTGCTGCTGCTAATGACTTGGTTCTGGTTCATTACTATGCACAGTGCACTCGAATTAGTTCTAAAAAAATCTGTTGTTGTTTGTTACGGCTGCTGCGGTCGCGATGACGACGACGGCGCTAGCGTCGTAGTGGTCGTAGTCGAGAGCGAAATCTATGACACCACTACTAGTAGTAGTAGTAGTAGTTCAAAAAAGAGGGTTGTAGATGGCGCTAATGGCTTGCTATAAAAAATGTAGATGGCGCTGCTAATGAGTCTTGGTTCTGGTTCAAAATTGGAGTACTGAAATATAGATGGGAAACAAGAACCAGTTTTTGGGGTTTTTTTACAAAGAGGAGCTTCAAACAGTAAATTATTCTGATGTGTATCTAGCGGAGAAAGTATTAAAGCAAAAAGGAAATAAAGTCTATGTTAAGTGGCTTGTTACGTATATATATATACTGTATTTTGAAGAGCTAAACAATGTAAGCATAAACGTATTCGAGATTGAATAAAAAACAATTGCAGGACCAATATATCATACAAAGGATGAGGATTTAAACGTATTTATTTATTTAAAGGTTTGCCAAACGTATGCGTGCTAAGTTAAAAGACGGGTAGACTACTGTTACAAAGAAAAACAAATAGCCAATAAAACACCAATCAATCAATAACTAATAATCTGTTTGTACGCGCGCACATTGCTTCTAGCAACTTTATTTATACAATGTGAAGATATAGGTAATTATTATTCCTACATATCGCTTCCAAATGTAACTATTTCCTTAGCTTTGATACGGTCAGATCGGTTAACGTGATTTTTACAAACCTCTATAAATTATTTGACATTTACTTTGTGACTATATCCTGGTAACGCGAATACACTTCTTCGGCACCAACATATTCATTGAATGGAAAAATTGTTATTAAATCACCGAAATTCTTCTTTTTATTCAAAACTAGCGACCCGCCCCGGCTTACACGGGAAAATGGTTATTGTGGGTTATCCCTAAGTATATTATGCATGTATTATACATATAAACCTTCCTCTTGAATCACTCTATCTATTAAAAGAAACCGCATCAAAATCCGTTGCGTAGTTTTAAAGATTTAAGCATACATAGGGGCATAGGGACATAGGGATATAGTGATAAAGGGACAGAGAAAGCGACTTTGTTTTATACTATTTAGTGATGTGCTCGATATAAAACTATGATTACATTTGTTTTAAAATAAATTATAAAATTATAATATTATGGTTATTACAAGTTTCAAAGTATATAAAAACTTAAAACTATGTACATATCTCCTTGATCTTGACGAATTTATAACTAACGAATATTTAAACGCACGTGTGCTAAAGTTAAAAGATGGGTGAACTACTATTACAAAGAAAAACAAAAAAAGCTAATAAAATTAAGGAAACTAAACAAAACCAATCTGCTCCTAACCCTATGTCAAACACACACAAAGAAAAGGGATGAAGTAGGTACTTTTCTTTTTCAAGACAGCCTATGAATGAAACTTATAGCTAAGAAAAAAACTATAATTAAAATCATTATACTTAATATTGAAATTCGTAAAAACATGTCGCGTGAGTAGAAAACTTGTAGTTGTTGATACAACAAACCTGAAACAAACAAAACGGAAGGGTGTTAAAAAAATATTCGACATCATAGCATTGACCTATCTAAATTGTTTTATCTGAATAGGTCAGTGATTCATACAACAGCTATGATATTTTTAATGTGATGACGTCAGAATGACACTGTGTTGTAATCATCGGTTGTGATTGGTTGGTATCATGATGATGATGATGATGATGATGATGATGATGAGGGGAGGGGGGAGAGTATAAGGACCTTCCTCCTTTCACAATGCTATACATTTAAGTATAAGACACCAAATTGATATCAAGATGTCTTCGTTTGATTCTTCAATCTCTTCTAACATATTAGAAAAATTAAATAAGTGTGGTAGAGATGTTGTTCTATGGATGAATGGTTATGATTTAGTTGAGGATATTCCTCATAAGATCATACGATGCTATAAAGAGAATGATGATGGCAAGGAAACTATTAAAGTACTTATTGATAGATAGATAAAGATAGATAAAACGTTTATTTATGAGCACAGTACATAGAAATGCCTATTGAATCCGGTGGAGGTATAACACTACCTGAACGTTTTAACGAAGTAATAGGAGATTTGGAGATGAGTTTTTTAAACAGCGGAGAAGTTTGTATCATTAACGAGGGTATGACTCCTGGCTGCTTTCATTTATTGATAGGAGGTTCGACTAGTTAATGTGAACTGTGAAATGTCTTGGTTCTCAATACTTTCATGAATAGTCCTAAGATTAAAATTGTATGTATGTATGTAGGTGCCAATATTATTAGGTATGTGTAATGAAATAAAAAGTATGAATTTAATAAATTATATACTAAAATGAAAAAAGGTTATTTTACTTGTTTTTGATAAGCTATTATTATTTTATTTGTAGGTTTTTTCAGTATCACAGATGCACAGAGAATATTATTAATTTCACGGCTAACATTATAAATATAATCATATCATAAAATGTACATGAACATGATATATTGCTATCCCCACCACTGCGGTTTTTACAAGTTAGCTTTATATAGAAAAAGGTTATTTTACTTTTTCATAAGCTATTATTATTTTATTTATAGGTTCTTTCTGTTATCATAACACAGATAGTGTATATTATTACGTAAGATTTTTTTATTATTATTTTCAAGGCTAACATTATCATGAATAAAATGCATATAAAATGTTACATTGCCATCCCCACCATTATCGTTTAGCTTTATATAGAACAACAAGTTTATTTTCTTATCAGTTTTCAATTGCGCTCGCTCACTCACACCACAGCTCACACGTTGTGTACCCAAGCGTCATATCTCCGCAATTAAAAAATGTTTTTTTGTGAGTACTGTGATAAAAGCTTTACTCGAAAAAGCAGTGTGCGTCGTCACGTGGCGGCTTCCTGTAAGAAGCATCCGGTTGATGGAGTATGTTCGCAGAGTGAAAACAAAATACCAATACAGCATGAAAAAGGCCAAAATTCTAAATCTGGTGAGAAACGTAAATGTGATGAAAAAGGTGGGTCGCAGACTAAAAAATGGAAGTGTGATACTTGTAACATATATACACAGTCTTTACATAATCATCTAAAAAGTCGTATACATAGACTTAATGAGAAATGTGAGTTATACGATGAAAATACGGAAATTATAACATCCGCTTTTAAAAACAGAATAATTTCATATAGGCTATTTTCGGAGGGAAAGAAACATCTGATCGCTGAAGATTTTATGGATAGTGTGCGTCAACGGGTAACTAAGTTGATTGAAAGTAAAATTGTTGAGATTAAGAGCGCTGTTAAAGTGAATTTAGAGCTTTTTGGACACTACTACAAATGTATTAAGGAAGGTGATGATGATGATGATGATGATGAGGTGATGGAGATTAAATCGTTTAATACAAAAAATAAAGTGATATCAATGGAAGACATCAAAAAAGATGAAATGTATGACTCATTTATTGAGGAAATTCGTGTTAAAACCGAAGAGTTTCAAGAGCGAGATAGTGGTTGGTCTATCAAGGAGGTATTATATCTGGAAGTGAATATTGATAAATTTAGTCCGCTCAAAGGATCATCCTACCTACCTCTACCAAAATGGATTCAAGATAAGAAGGCGTGTGTGAATGTGAAAAATCAAGACGATGCATGTTTTGCATGGGCTGTAGTATCAGGTTTATACCCAGCGATCGCCCATACTGACCGTATATGCTCATATCCCCATTACGAGAAAGTGTTGAACCTCGATGGGATATCGTTCCCAATGTCGATGAAGGGAATTATGTATTTTGAAGAGCTAAACAATGTAAGCATAAACGTATTCGAGATTGAAGAAAAAACAATTGCAGGACCGATATATCATACAAAGAGGAGACGTGATAGACATTTAAATCTACTCATAATTGAGTATGAGAATATGAAGCACTTCTGTTGGATAAAAAATTTTTGTAGATTGATAAGCAAACAGCTTTCCCACCATGGACATCGGATGTGGTTTTGTGATGGGTGCCTGTTATCATTCTCAAGTGAGATAAAATATAATGAACATTCAAAGCGTGATTGTTCACATGTTAAAACTATTATTCCAAATGAGGGGGCGAACATTTTACAATTTAAAAATTTTCAAAATCAATTACGAGCTCCAATAGTTGTCTACGCTGATTTTGAGGCTTTATTGTTACCTATAGCCGGATGTTCACCAAGCCCATCGTCTTCATATACCCACAACTATCAGATACATGAACCGTTTAGCTTTGGTTATTTAATTAAGTGTGCCTATGATGATTCACTATCTAAATATGTAATGTATCGCGGAGAGGACTGCGCGAGGGAGTTCACACGTTCTCTAGAAACCGAGTTAACGCCCTATGTTGAAAAATTGTCTACAATAGAACCCATGCATTCTCTCACACAAAAACAGCAGACGGATTTTTTATCAGCTGTGAATTGTCATATTTGTGGAGACGCGTTAAAAGATGATAGGGTACGTGATCATTGCCACCTCACGGGGGAGTTTAGGGGTGCCGCACATTCTAAGTGTAACCTAAATTATAGGATTACTAAAACTATACCTATAGTAATGCATAATCTGGATGGGTATGACTCACATTTCATAATTAGAGCGCTGCAAAAGTATGACAATATTAACGTTTTACCTAAAAATAAGGAAAGTTTTATATCTTTTACAATTAAAAGCGCCACTTTGAACATAGCTCTTAGGTTTATAGATTCTTATAAATTCATGGCGTCTTCATTAGATAAATTAGTGCGAAATCTACCAAAAGATCAGTTCAGTAACATCACATCACATTTTCCTCTTGATAAAGTAGACTTATTAACCCGTAAGGGAGTTTTCCCATACGAATATGTAAGCACTTGGAGTAGGCTTGAAGAGACTGTATTACCCAGTAAAGAGTCATTTTATAGCTCCCTTAGCTTATCTCACATATCTGAAGATGATTATCAACATGCGAAACTTGTGTGGAACACGTTTAATATTAAAACATTAGGTGAATATTCTGATTTATATTTAAAAACCGATGTTCTCTTATTAGCAGAAGTTTTTGAAAATTTTCGAGATGTATGCATAAAGACGTATGAGTTAGACCCCGCTCATTATTATACAGCACCGGGACTTAGTTGGGATGCAATGCTTAAACATACAAAAATAAAGTTAGAACTCCTAACCGACGACTCTATGTTAAAATTCATTTCAAGCGGTATACGTGGGGGGTTGAGTCAGTGTTGTGGTAAATATGCTGTTGCAAATAATAAATATATGACGAATTATGACTCAAGTAAACCCTCTAACTATATTATATATCTCGATGCTAATAATTTGTATGGATGGGCTATGTCGCAGTTTTTACCGGTTGGAGATTTCCGTTGGCTATCTATTGATGAAATTAATAATTTCAACATAAATAAATTGTGTTCGGAAGATGAGAAGGGTTATATCTTGGAAGTGGACTTGGAGTATCCCACAAGCTTACACGATCCACACAATGATCTTCCATTTTGTCCTGAGAATAAGATACCATCAATAGGTGAGGGTAAAACACGTAAATTGTTGGCTACATTAGAAGGGAAAAGTAATTATAAAATTCATTACTTAAATTTACAACAAGCTATAAGATATGGTTTGATAGTAAAAAGAATTCATCGTGTCTTAGAGTTTACACAAAGTCCGTGGCTTAAAACGTACATAGATCTTAACACACAAAAAAGAACATCATCCAAAAATATGTTTGAGAAAGATTTTTATAAATTGATGAACAATGCAGTGTTTGGTAAAACGATTGAGAACGTTGAAAAACGAACTGATGTTAAAGTTGTGAGTAGTTGGGAGAACCGAGGTAAGCGATTAGGAGCACGTGCTTTGATCAGTCGATTAAATTTTCATAGTTCGGCTATTATTAACGACGATGTTGTAATAATACAGATGAATCGAAATAGTATAAATTATAACAAACCCATATATGTGGGGTTCACAGTCTTGGAGCTGAGTAAAAATCTTATGTATAATTTTCATTATGATTATATGACGTCTAAATACGCTAATAATATTCAGTTATTATATACTGATACTGACTCTTTCATATATAATATTTATACTAATGATTTCTATCAAGATATAAAGCCAGATTTGCACAGATTTGATACTTCAGATTTTCATGTAGATAACATGTATGCGTTACCTTTAGTTAATAAAAAGGTTTTGGGAAAAATGAAGGATGAAGCTAATGGAGAAATCATTGGGAAGTTTATAGGAATTAGATCAAAATGTTATTATGTGGAGAAAACGGGGGGTGATGTTATTAAAAAAATTAAAGGTATAAAGAAAAATGTTGTAGCTCAAACTGTTTCCGGCACGAACTATTACGACTGTGTAATGAATGCTCCACCTCAATATCGGCAAATGAGTGTGATACGTAGTAAAACACACCAAATATACACACAAACCGTTAACAAAATCGCCTTAAAGAATTATGATGATAAGAGATTCTCTCTTCCCGGCAAACCACATCAGACGCTGGCTTTAGGACACAATCAGATAGATCGATATTATAATTTATTTTCCGATTATGAATAAATACATTTTAATTAATTGAGTGGTAAATGTAAATATTATTCTAGACATTTTTATCAAATAAAAAATAATTGTCACAGAGTGTGTGTTTTTTTTACTAACGCGTATGATTTTATTGGATAACAAATATAAATTCAACAAGTAATAGGTGAATGGGTCTGTTTTTTATCGGTTAACGGATAGCGATTCAACAGGTAACAACCGGTAGCAATTCGAAGGGTAATAAGTGAACTGATCTGTTTTATAGCATTGACATTGCATACCCTATATGCTTGTGTGCGTGATTGATTACAATCATTGTGTGTAACGTTTTTAAAGAAAGTACACTACGTTAAAATCGGGTAAAAAGTTTGTCTGTCTTCGCCGTTTAGATCAGTGACGGCGCTAGGGTAGCGTCGCTCGCTGCTGCTCCATATCAGCCAATGAGTGTGAGCGTCTAGTACCATAATATATTATAATCAACAGATGTCTGATTTAAGTTCAAACATTGTAAAATGAATCTCATGTGGAATTGTAGGGTGGGCAGTGTCTTTTACCTTTATGGAGTGCATGTCACTTTCACCTATATACCAACGGGTAACCTGTTTAATCGGTATTCCTTATCCGATAAAAACAGACCCGTTTACCTATTATTATCTGTTGAATCGGTATTCCTTATCCGATAAAAAACAGACCCGTTTACCTATTATCTGTTGAATCGGTATCTAGGGTTGCCACCTTTTTTTGCAGTAAAAAGTACATTAGTTATTATAGGTAAGAAAAAAAAGTACATAGTATCAAAATAAAGTACAATCTTTTGACGCAATTAATAAAACTTAAAAACCAAGCTAAAAGCTAAGATATAAGTATTTTTTAACATGTTTCCTACTCACACGGCATGTTTTTACGAAGTTCAATATTAAGTATAATGTTTTTATTAAAGTTCTTTTCTTAGCTACTTATAAGTTTCATTCATATTAAAGTTTCATTCATATTTTATACTCCTAATCTTTAATAATCACAAGCTAAGTTTTACGAATTTCATAACTGTATCTTATTGTAGGTATTATACATACTTTGAACCACTTCTACGCTAGCGCCACCGCCGCCGTCGTCGCTACCGCAGCAGCAGCAGCAGCAGCAGCCGTAACAAACAACAGCAGATTTTTTTAGAACTAAAATACTTACAATTATTACTACTACTACCACTAAAAAACATCCTTTATTAAATAAAATATAATGATACACATGCAGTAAACTATAGATACCTACACAATACTAAGTATATATACGTAACAAGCCACTTAACATAGACTTTATTTCCTTTTTGCTTTAATACTTTCTCCGCTAGATACACATCAGGATAATTTACTTTTTGAAGCTCCTCTTTGTAAAAAGACCCCAAAACTGGTTCTTGTTTCCCATCTATATTTCAGTACTCCAATTTTGAACCAGAACCAAGACTCATTAGCAGCGCCATCTACATTTTTTATAGCAAGCCATTAGCGCCATCTACAACCCTCTCTTTTGAACTACTACTACTACTACTAGTAGTGGTGTCATCGATTTCGCTCTCGACTACAACCACTACGACGCTAGCGCCGTCGTCGTCGTCGTCGTCGTCGTCGTCGTCGCGACCGCAGCAGCCGTAACAAACAACAACAGATTTTTTTAGAACTAATTCGAGTGCACTGTGCATAGTATTGAACCAGAACCAAGTCATTAGCAACAGCAGCAGCAGCAGCGCCATCTACATTTTTATAGCAAGCCATTAGCGCCATCTACAACCCTGTCTTTTGAACTACTACTACTACTACTACACAAACGCGTTATCGATTTCGCTCTCGACTACGACCGCTACGACGCTAGCGCCATCTACATTTTTAACAAAAACAAGCCATTAGCGCCATCTACATCTTCTATCTTGAACTATGCAGATGTGTTATTGATTTCGCACTCGACTATGGCCGCTACGACGCTAGCGCCATCTACAATTTTAATAACAAGAGGCTGCGGATTTTTTTAGAATTAATATACAATTCGAGTGCACTGAGCACTGGTCCAGACGTTTTATAGAACTAATTCCATTATCAACGCCATCTACATTCTACATAGCGGATTTTTTTTAGCGCCATCTACAACCTTTACCTTGAACTACTACTACTACTACTATGCAAGTGTGTCATCGATTTCGCACTCAGCGACGACCGCTACGACGCTAACGTTTGACCACTGTATGAATGGTAACCCTGTGCCAATATACTCGAGAGGACTGTCAATGTCCTAGAAAAAACGTGCGTCGGAAAAACTCAAATCCCGTATTAAAACTAGATGGCGCCTAGCTCCTCGCCCGAGATTATATTAAAAATACACTAGTAAATGGCTATAATTGTTTTTTTTTTACATAAATAGGAACTAAAAGTTGTTTATTTATTTTTTTATCAAGTCGAGAGACACTATATAATTTTTAATTTCACATGATTTCACAATTATAGTTAGTTTGTGAATGGTAGTGACATCTATCTTTTTTAGTACTAATTACAGGAACACGCATTGTAGTATTCGAATTGACAGTCCTGTCGAGTATATTGGTCCATGGTCTTACATAAAAAAGCTCAACACACCATAAGCGCTTTTCTGAAAGTCTGGTCTACTTTTTGGCGTTCGCACATTGAGGATATTTGAATTAATAAATTTCTGATCTCTAGTTTTTAGAGCGAATATTTTGTGAAAAATTTGTTCATTTACACCGTTGTTTGCGAATCCACTCACACTTTGCGAATCCAGTTTATAGGCCTTATTCACGTTATTAATGTACACTTCCTTATTGATGTTTGCTAAGTATATGGCCGTGTTATTTATGTCAAAAGTAATTATGCATGTTGTCTTACTTTATGTGTATAATAAACGCATGCAAAACTGTTGACTTGCACGTGCCGGAAACCTTGATTGCAAGCCACAAAATAAAAAATATATAGTCCTGACTATAGATGTGAAAATTGCGTAGACTACCGGTAGCTTACCAAATTTTCGGTCAGTGTTGCCACCTTCCAAATAATCAAATCACTAAGTTTGCTTTATAAGTCACTAGATAATCGAATTCTCGCTATCATTTTTCTCCCTAGAAATCGCTAAATTAGTCTAGATGAAAAAAAGAAGGTTAAGTAAACAAAATTAATGATTTATTTATTTGCAAGGTGGCAACACTGACCAAATATTTGGTTAACTACAGGTAGTCTACGGAATTTTTACATCCCTCCTGACCACGCTCTTGTATCCTGCACTGATGTATTTATGTATTCCAGGTGATAAATTGGTCGATATATTCTTGAAATTAATGGTTGATGAGTTGTTGCTAAGAAAAATCTATTACATTGCCAGTGTCTTATCTTAGTTTCGATTACCTAAAGATTTTGATGCGTAAATTAAACTTTAAAATGTTTATTTCAATATTAAGTATAGAAACTTGACAGATACAAACAACCCTTAATCTAAAAAAAATATAGCTTCATCTCGCGGGTTTTCATTAAAATTACATTCTCAGCAACAGTTTTATAACTATTTTTTTACGCTCAAGAACGCACTTGTTGTAGTTACAATTACAACCAACAAAAAAAAATTGTTATCAGTAAAGCCTGCCCAGCAAAATAAATAACCTGCTCTGGGGGAACATGATTTTTAAATGTTTCGTAACCACAATTCATTCCATTCCTCATGGCGAGGTGTTTTATTTATATGGTCAAACTTTACTCGACCGTATCGACCAGTGTATCCCCGGCATCGTGTGTGACTAACAGTCGGTTCGGTATCTAGCGGGGATGGGCGTTCGGCTGCCGCACTACCAACAGAAGTACTACCAACCCATGCTCGCTACTGCCGGCGATTTCATCGGTGAGTACTTAACTGTCTGTTTTACCCTTGCCTTGGTATTATCACAGTAAAACTAGTAAGTTATCATCATAGAAACGTGCCGCTGTCGGTTTGAATGTGTGCGTCCGCGCCGCGCGCCGTGTAGACACGCGCTGTCACACACACACTAGTGTAGTGTGCGGCTCACCTTACCCCTACATACACATATTACGTAGCTATAAGTATTTAGCAGTAGTCAATAAACGACCGTCTCGAGAGTAACACGCGTTCTCATTTATAAACACTCTCCCAGGTTCGTCCATCATCGCATGGCGACCCTGCCAGGGCTGCCTTGATAGGCAGCGCTGCGCATCGCGAAGTTTATTATTTGGATTCGATTTTTTTTTTTTTTGAAAAAGTGTGAAATAAAACGACATCGTGGACTATAAAATGTGAAAAAAAACCGCAGTAGAAAAATGGAAAAAAAGAAATGGAAGCATGGATGAGTCATTGTCGGCTAATTGTTAACTGAGGACTATGAAGAAAAATTAAGGCGAATTGGCAAAAATGGATTGGATTGGATTTTAGAAAATTTACTTAAACAAGAACCTACCTATTCTAACCGGATGGACGAGTAAAGTAAAATTAAAACACCATTGAAGACAACAGAGAAGAATTATCGCGAAGATCTACATAATTATCATGGAAAAACCAAAATAAAATTCGAAGAAAATTAAATGACAAATAAACAAAACAGTGGAATAAGAGATGGCTAAAAACAGATGCAGAAAATTTATGTGACCAACTGATCAATAATAATTGGATGACGTGAGATGATGAGATGCAGGGCGCAGGGTGATGTTGGAGTCAGATGGATGATTGATGATGTGTTGCTGGGCGCAGGGAGTTGTAGGAGTCGGAAGTACAAAGAGTGCAGGCAGCTGGGAGATGTTCGTGTCCGAGGTGGTCGCAGCCAAATCCATTGATTTTAGGTTTGTAGAGTAGGGCAACAGAAGAAATTTTAGAGTAGATTCATTTTCTTATAAACAACGGAAATCAGGAAGAATTAGGTATGTGAATGTAAAAAAGTGCCGGAATTCATCAGTGACTCATCTCATCATGCTGTAAGTTAAGTTAGCAAGTAAATTTATTTAGAGACACGGATCATGTAAGAAGTAACAAAAAATTCAATAATTCGGTTTAAATAAATTTTTCATGGTTAAGATAAATTATTTTCGTTAAAAAGGTAAATCTAAATTCACACTATCCGTGAGCTCAATAAACTGTTGTTGGTAATTAAATAACGTAATTTCTAGATGCTTACATAAATTAATACAATTTAAAATTTTTAATTTCGAATATTATGCAATTCATTGTCATTTCATGCTTGGAAAAATTAAATTTGCGATAAGTGTCATTTAGGTAAATAGTAAATAAGTTAATCGGACGAGACATTAGCGAGTGAATTTAATAAATAATAATAACAACTTTGACGAAATAATATCTTAATAAGATAACTAACTATTTGGATTGATTAATGAGGATCAAATTTTATATTTTGATATTATAATTGTTGGTACCTTCCATGGAGAATATCTCAGAACATATTCTAAATATTTAAATAATATGAATTAATAGAATAAAAATTGTCGAAACTTTTCCTTATTATTATTACGACTATACATACGATAAAAATAGATTAATCCTACTGTACGAGTAAATTGATTGAGTAACGAACATCATTAAAATTTTGCAAATAGTAATTATAATATTTTACAGAGGAATGCTACATTACAATATTTCTCTTAAAATTTTGTGTATGATTAGCTTGCTACAATAAGGTAAAAATTTAAATACCTATAAAAAGTATCAACCTTTGTCAAATGATCTTTTAATTATTTGTTTAATAATTATAGAATTTTATTCTATTCATAAATGGCACCTGCAGGGTATTCTAATATGATTCAGGCTAATATTATGTAGAAATATATTGTATTATTTTAATTTACAAATGGAAAGGTATGCATTGTATCCACTAGATACCTATCTACGACGGCTTGACGACTGTAGATCATGTTACATTCAGCACATAGTCACATTTTTACAAGTGTAATAATATACGAATACTGTGAAATATTTAAATTAGAATAGCAACCATGATGCATAATAGTATAATATGTGAACTGTACAAATATTATTCAATTAATACAGGATAGATTTTTTTTAATATATATGTACGAATTTTGGACAATAATAAGCATTACAGAATGTAAAAGTTTCTAAACTTATTTAATATATTTTAAGATTGTATAAAATGATTTTATTAATTTTCAGCATTAGGTACCTATAAAACCAAATCTAAAAATTTTTATTTGTAAATTGTATGTTAGTGCTCAAATTCATTTTTAATCATCAATAGGTATATTATTTCTTTAACAGATTGAAATAAAACATGAACATTGTGTAGTTTTAAGCGTAACAAGAATTAACATCGGTAGAGTTCCTACAAAGTAAGTAAAAGTACCAGACATATAATATATCAATTTCATGATGATTCGATGGAAAATAAGTACAGATAGGTAGCATATTATAATATTATGTAGTAACACTCACACTAAGTAAGTGTTCAACGAATTAGTATCTCATGCTATTCAATTACTGCTGACTTTGTGGAACACCATGGACATGAGCTTGATTTGTGTTGCATTGTAAATTATGATAATGATTATATTTGAATGTAATATGTACCTATTATTTAACTACATCATAACATATAATAACGTCAAAAAGAACTGTTAAGTTTGTATGTTTGAACTGTTAATTTTGAATTACAAAATTATTATAAAATAAAAATACAGGAAAAATAAATTTAATGTGATCTAAAAAAAGGTGCAATAATACTAATAAATATTAATTGTCATATTAAGAATAGAATACGTAAAATTTTTGATACCTACCTGAAATAAAATATTCAATTAAGTAACATTCGTAATATTATAATGATACTATTATAATAAAACGTGTATTTTGATATTATGTATATTTTAACATAAAAGAGAGCTGGTTAAGTTTAATAGAGAATGATATATTAATTGATATGGTGTAACAAGTGTATACATTTTATTTAAATCAAATCATTAATTCAGAAGGTATTAAATTTTCTCCGAAGTTATTAATAATGCACCCAGAATGTATTATACACAAGTCAAAATAATTTAAACTTGGCCAAAGTAACTACCGTGCAGATATTCTCTCTCTCATATAATAGGGGGAATAAGGCGGCGGCAGTATGGGCTAATGCAAGTGTGTGCCTACACGGCGCGCTCACATTCAAACCGATTATGCGGCCAGTTGGTATGGTATACCAATATACTCGAGAGGACTGTCAGTGCCCTAGAATAAAACGTGCTTCGGAAAAAGCTCAAGTCCCGTATTGAAACTAGATGGCGACTAGCTCCTCGCCCGAGATTGTATTAAAAATACACTAGCAAATGACTATAATTGTGTTTTTTATTTACATAAATAGGAAGGAACTAAAGGGTTTATTTTTATCAGGTCGAGAGACACCGTATAATTTTTAATTTCACATGATTTCACAATGATAGTTAATTTGTGAATCTATGTTTTCTTTTAGTACTAATTACAGGAACACGCATTGTAGTAGGAGAATTGACAGTCCTCTCGAGTATATTGGTCCATGGTATTAAACATAATATTTAGACAAGTAGTCTCCTAAGTCTGTGGAACAAGTCTACGTTATCAGTGTCCCCCAACAAAAAATGGTTTAAACCTAATTTGGGAGGAGAGACTAAAAATGTTGTGAATAATCTTAAGCATTTATTGTTGAAAATTATATACACGTGTTTTTTTTCTTTAGCTTTAACTATTTCGTTATTATTTTCAAAATTTTGCATTGAGAATCTGGCTACCCTGCTTGCGGTAATACTACGCACTACGTGAGGTAATTTATATATTTTGATCTTTGTCTATCGCTGATGACGTAGACATGTTCCAGCGACACGTGACTTAGGAGAAGACTTTATCTTGTTATACCATGGAAAGCCTGACCAGAAATATAAGAAATGAGTTATGTGGGTAAAACAAGCTTTTTATTATCGCACCCACGACTCGCCAAGATCCTACAGCACCCCGACCCCAATTCTGTCGTTCGGATTTTTGAAAAAATGATTATTTCCCGAGTTATTATTAATTTAAGGATGGCGGCATTGTAAAATATGTTTTACTGAGACTAAACTTGTAAACACATGTATGAACTAAAGCAATATTGAAATTTGGTTCTTTGATGTAGGTATTCGCGTTGTCCATCTGCTTGCTATTAACTTTATGTGGTATGTTTATAAATGTCCTTACTAACTTGTTGTTGCACCTTTAATTTTAAATTATTATTTATTGTTTTATTTACAGTGAAATTCGGTAATTTTCTTTATTTTTTAATACGTTATTTGCAAAAGTTGCAAAAAAATGAAATAAAATACTAATAGACCTAATCAATCATAATCACAATCAATCATTTATTGCAAATAGTACAGCATTAAAGGTCTTAGGTCTAGTTTGCAGTTATGTACAATAAGTTGTCCGTTTGCTAGCCAAAATGCGTTTAATATTCGAATTTGTAAACAATAAACATATGCGATGAGTTGTACTTTATTCTGCCGAGTTGGAAGATTTAGATAGTTGTAAAACGAAATGATTTCGAATCGAAGCACAATCATTAGTTTAATATAACTTTCATTATATGTTAACTAGCGACCCGCCCCAACTCCGCACGGGAAAATGCTTTTTGTGGGTTATCCTTAAGTATATTAGGCATGTATTATACATATAAACCTTCTTCTTGAATCACTCTATCTATTAAAAAAACCGCATCAATGTCCGTTGCGTAAATTTAAAGATTTAAGCATACATAGGGATATAGGGACGTTAGGACAGAGAAAGCGACTACTTTGTTTTATACTATGTAGTGATAGTGATATCTTTAACACATGATATGTTATTTAATCATATTCGTATACGTTATCTCCAGTCCCCGGGGGCGTGTTTCCGGTGCAGCAGCAGTACGGGGGGTACGGGGCGGGGGCTGTGGGCATGGGGGGCGTGGCGGGGGGCTACGGGCTGGGGCTCGGCCTGCTGCCGCCGCAGAACATCCTCGCCGCGCAGACCATGATGAACCAGAACCTCGGTCAGTATCACACACGGATTATCGTCGCTTGTAGTTAAATATGGAACAATAATGGCGGAAAACGGCCACTTTTCGCAATAGTTCCGTCTTTAACTAATAGCGAGTTATAATAAATAAAGTTAATGGCTTCTATCCTACAGAACACCGTCTAGTTCCTCGCCGTTTTAGATTTTTGATATATTGATTATTTTTCGAGTTATTATTTTTAAAAGGGTGGCGGCGCCACTTAGCTCTTGTAGCCCCTTACCAAAATAGAAACGTTTCGTCAAAAAGTTTTACACACAATAGGGGAAACCAAGGTTATAAAATTATTTACGCTTTTACAATAGGGTCCCAACTGATATACAAAATTTAACATTAGAGAAATTCAAAATTATTGTTAAGGAGAAATTGATTAAGAAAGCCTATTATAAAATAACAGATTACTTAGAGGATAAACATCCATGGGAATAGTTGCTTGGGTGACAGGCTTTTTCAATCGTATTTTACAGAACATTGTATTAGTAATTATTATCATAATAATTGAAAAAATATGTTTAAAATATGCAACGCCTGTGGAGTTTCTTTGGCGAGCTCTTCTCCACAGAAACAGCCAAATTTTTGAACTCGCCAGAAAAGGTAATTTAAATGACTTAACTAAGTGATGTAATATCCAAAAGTTAAAAAATAAATTCTTTGAACTCTTTGATTTATATTCATTTAAGTTATAAATAAGGTTTTAACATTGTAAATAGGGTTATAACGTTATAATATTATTTCGGAGCATTAAACTACGAGCCCTATGTCCTTAAACTACCGAGTGGCCAATTACTGATAGTGGCCAGTAATACTTGGTTTATCCTATCTGGTTTTTGAAACATACTATATCTAATTTCAAACACGACTTTTCCAGGTCTAAGCGGCCAAAACCTAGCCCTCAATCAGAATCTCATTGGTGCTCAAAACTTGGGGCTGGGGGCTCAAAGCCTGGGCCTGGCTGGTCAGAACATGGGGCTGGGTGGTCAGAACATCGGGCTGATGGGGCAGAACCTGGGACAGCTCGTGGCGCAGAGGGCGGTACACAACGCACTAGCCAGGCGCGCCGTTGATATGGAGATGGCCGGTGAGTAGGTACTTACGTATCAGCTTGGCTTTATTTACTACTAGCGACCCGCCCCGGCTCCGCACGGGAAAATGGTTATTGTGGGTTATCCTTAAGTATATTATGCATGTATTATACATATAAACCTTCCTCTTTAATCACTCTATCTATTAAAAAAAACCGCATCAAAATCCGTGGCGTAGTTTTAAAGATTTAAGCATACATAGGGACATAGAGACAGAGAAAGCGACTTTGTTTTATACTATGTAGTGACTAGCTGTTCGCCCAAGGCTACACTCGCGTTGTTTTTGTTTTTATTTTCCGTGGTAATGCCTGACCAAAGAAATAAAAAGCCTGCTCTGGGGGCGCCACGTGTATATTTTTATGTTTATGGCAACAATTTCCATTATAAAAATAGTTCCATTTAAATTCGCAATAAGGCGAGGCTTTTTATTTCGCTGGTCGGGCTTTAAAAAGTATCTAGAATGTTAACCAAGGATGTAGCCTCCTTGCAAAATGTCATTTAAATCGGTCCAACGGTTCCAAAGATTGGCGTGTACATACAGACAGACGGTAATTTTTTTCAAAACTTATAAAGTAAATACCTACGTTAATATCTAAGCACTACTAGTGCTGCACTAGAACGGATTGGGTTAACGCAATTAGACATCATCATCATCTCAGTCTGTAGACGTCCACTGCTGGACTGCTGCCTTCCCCAAGGATCTCCACAATGATCGGTCCTGCTTGGCCCGCATCCAGCGGCAAACAACACCTGAACCAGATCGTCGGTCCACCGAGTGGGGGGCCTGCCCACACTTCGCGTAGAACCAAACGCAATTTGACGTAACAATAAAAATAAAAAAAATCTAAAAAGGTAAACAATTCGCGAATAGATATTACAAACATACACACACACAAATCTTTCCTCTTTATAATATACTAGCGACCCGCCCCGGCTCCGCACGGGAAAATGGTTACTGTGGGTTATCCCTAAGTATATTATGCATGTATTATACATATAAACGTTCCTCTTGAATCACTCTATCTATTAAAAAAAACCGCATCAAAATCCGTTGCGTAGTTTTAAAGATTTAAGCGTACAAAGGGAGGGACATAGGGACAGAAAAGCGACTTTGTTTTATACTATGTAGTGAAGTATGATTTATGATTGTGTGCGCAGGCATGACGGCTGGCAACTCCGCGGGGTCCTCGCAGCCGTCGACGCCGAACAAGGCGCACGAATACAGCGAGTACATGCTCTCGCTGCAACACAAGCTCGCATCCATCTCCAACAGCGTACGTATACACACACACATACACACGGCGCCCGATTATACACATTACCATGGTCCAAGAAAACAAGGTCTACCCGTTAGACCACGTAACTGACACAAGCCTACGTCATTTTGCGCTGTTCATCCTTGTCTATTACACGCATTCGACAAGGATGAATAAGCAAAATGACGTAGAAATTACGTATTCTCGTATCAGTCACGTGGTCTAACGGGTAGACCTTGTTTTCTTAGACCTTGCACATTACCATATATCCCTTTCACGTTCTTAAGAACGAAGAGGGACAGGTGATTGTCAACTTAAATTTAGAGATGTCCGATTTTACGCTGCTCGCACTAGTTTAGCAGGCATGCGACTGCCGCCGCGCGATTGTATGAAGGTTCAAACGATACCTTTAAACTCTCGCTGCGCTCGGGGTCATAAATGATCGGAACTATTGTTCTATTTTAGTGTTGCGAGTACTCGGGACTTTCATCGTGTCGTGATATAATGGAGACACAACACAGTGGTAGTGCTCATGAAACTGAACAGCTTTCCCTAAGGAACATAGGTTGAAATCTCAAAATCTCAATCTATTTTTCCTCATCCTTTATTCTTTCTATCCTATCCTAGTCTCTCCGCAAAGAATTTTTTACCTTTATCTTTCATAAAACATCCTGCACGTTTAGTAACCCTGCTAAAACGCATCTGACAGTTCACTTTTGTTTACAATTAGTTAAATAACTAAACCCACAGGGTAAAAGTTTCTGAGGATGGATGTATATCATACTAATATTATAAAGAGGAAAGCTTTGTATTTTTGTGTGTATGTTTGTAACGAATAAACTCAAAAACTATTAAACCGATTTCGAAAATTCTTTCACTATTAAAAAGCTACGTTCACACTGAGTAACATAGGGTACCTTTTACCGCAGGAAAATGCCTCATTCCCACAGGAAAAACTGTTAACGCGGCGGAAAGCTAGTAAGATATAAAGTTCGATTTGATCAGAGACAGGGCGGGATCGACAAGTTTTCGTTCATCCTAAACTAAACCCTGTGTGGGTGGGTGGTAGTGGGCTGAGGATTAGGATTAGGTAGGTAGGTAGGATTAGATTTTAGTTAGGTTAGGGTGTATCCTAACGGAATACACTTCCAAAAATATTGTTAAATAAGCAACACTGAAGTTTGACAATTGACATAAAGGCAGGAAAAATCTTCCTTGGTATAAAAGGTAAAGCTGAAAAGCTTTCGTTACCATGTTTCGAAACTAACAGCGCCATCTGTCGTCGGAGAGTCAAATTAATGAAATAAATAAATTAAATACAAGTTTATTTGGAGCCAAGGGCGCACACATTCTAAACACTGCGCAAACAAATTAGACAATCGAAGCGGCAAAAATACTTTTTTTTGCAAATTGTTGTTTGTTGCCGCTCTACGACCACAATCGTACTCGTACTAATATTATAAACGCGAAAGTTTGTGAGGATAGATGTAAGGATGTATATTATATGTTTGTTACTCATTGACGCAGAAACTACCGAATAGATTTTAATGAAACTACAATAATATAGCTGAATAACAAATAGGCTACAAATATTAATATAACAAAGAGTGCAAACGAAATATACAATTAGAGGAAGGCAACCAGTCAAAGTAAAAAAACTAAACTATATAATATAACCAATCAATCTATCACAAGCACAACCGACAATCGACTAGAGCAGACCAGTCCCCCCAAGCAGCACCACGTTCACTAGTTTGACGTATGGGCAGGCCCGGGGCACTCCGCGCCAGAGCTCCAGAATGTACCTACGCCGGGCGGCCCCGATTACGCGGCCATTTAATAGGAAAAACGCGCGCGCTTGTGAAGACGCTATTATTTTTTTAAGTATCTTAGAAGGGTGGGCGTGTGCAGACTGAAAGACTTGTTCACTATAACACACAGTTTATTTAGCGATCGGTAATTGACATCCGATGTAGCTTATACGAATACAATTCAATACACGTGCGGCTTGTAGAGCAGCCCAACGCAAACAACCGACGCTGCGCCGGATCATCTCCCGCGATCCGAGTATCGTCGAGTCGAGCCGAAATGCCAGCCCCCAACTCTCTACTGGTACAGTTGATTGGGCGAGCCTAGTTAGCCCCACCCACATTTACATTATCCCGGTTATGTAGATTCGGGGACCTATCTAACTAATCTAATTAACTTATGATTGTAAAATTGTAACAATTTAGTCTGTGGTAATACGGACTCTCGAGGCGCGGTCTTAAGGTGCATTTTGTTTTAATACGAGGGCAACGACAAACGGTAGGCTATCATAGCCAGGGTCACGTTCGACGCGTTCAATGTAATTTGAACGTTAGTGGCGTGGTAGCTAGAATTAAATTCGCACGTTTGCTATCAGAGAGTGCGCCTTCTGTACCTAGTACTAAGGTACGGGCGCCAAAGATGGCCCACTTAAATTTTTAGATATTTTGTTTCCCAAATAAATATATTATAATTTCCATTATGTTTTTTCTTTACTTTACTTAACTGCGAGATTTTACAAGGATTTGTCCTTGTATATTTATTTGGGAAACAAAATGTGGCGGCGCGCCACATACTACCTACGAGTACGTAATTAGAGGAGCGACCAATTAGAAGCCGAGGCCTAAAACGCGCTATCAGAGTTTTCGCAAGACATTGAACAAATACAAGTTCCAACGAAGTACAGTTGGACCGCGGTCCCCGGGCTCACCACCATGCCCCAAGGAAGATCTTCCCTTTGCCTCCACATTGGTGACCACCGACATCAGAACACGAAGATGACTTCTTGAACACAGTTGGATCTCGCCAGACTACTACCGAGCATCGATGGATTCATAGGCTAGCGACAAGCGCAACTACGTATCCTACAGCTCGAAGAAACCGCAACTCACTATGCTGGCACGAGAACTGGAGTCTTGATTTCCTGTTGGAGGGGGAGTACTGTGGCGGCGCGCCACATACTACCTACGAGTACGTAATTAGAGGAGCGACCAATTAGAAGCAGAGGCCTAAAACGCGCTATCAGAGTTTTCGCAAGACATTGAACAAATACAAGTTCCAACGAAGTACAGTGGGACCGCGGTCCCCGGGCTCACCACCATGCCCGGCGGAAGATCTTCCCTTTGCCTCTACAAAAATATCTAAAAATTTAAGTGGGCCATCTTTGGCGCCCGTACCTTATTATATATTCTGTGGTATGGGTCAGCCATCGGACTGAAGTTTGTAAAGTTGAATATTATTTTTGAGATTGCAACCTATGTTCCATAAGAAAAGTTGTTCAGTTTCATAGTACTACCACTATGTGCGGGTAAACAACCACTTAAACACGGTGTATGAGCTGATCACATGGTCAGCGTGGTCGAGTGAGGCCTATTCATTAATTTCATGTTAGGCTCGAGCCCCTCGGTGGGGATATATAATATTAGCTTTCAACCCGCGTTAACAGTTTTCCCCGTGGGAATGAGGTATTTTCCCTCGATAAAAGGTAGCCTATGTTACTCAGGGTGAATGTAGCTTTCTAATGGTGTTTTTTTTTTAAAAAAATTGGTTCTGTTGTGTTGAGTTTATTCATTACAAACATACACACACACACACACACTTTCCTCTATATAATAATATTCTTCTTTATCTTCGTTTCGAGTCGACAGCAAAACTCAGACAGTCTCGGCCCAAAAACCAGTCACACGAATAGCGTCGTCAGTGGCCTTTATCAAGTCTCGCGTGCAGGCGTCAGGACAAGATGGGCAGCTAATGAGATGGTCCATTTTCTGGCGAACCATACTACACCTTTATAATAATAGTATGAAGTATGATGATGAGGTGTTGACATTATTTATTTGATGAGGTGTTGACATTATTTATTTGATGAGGTGTTGACATTATTTATTTGATGAGGTGTTGACATTATTTATTTGATGAGGTGTTGACATTATTTATTTGTTTATGTTTTGTTGGTTAGGGCCCTGTTTCGCCGCAGTCCCCGCTAGAGTATAGCCCGGCGTTGTCGCCAACACACCGCGCGGCGCAACACAAGGTAGAGTCTTCTAGCAAAACTGACAACTACTGCTTGCATTGATCATGTTGTTAAAAAATAAAACAGACAACTATTGCTTGCAACTACTGATCGTGTTGTTAAAAAAATAAAAAAGACAACTACTGCTTGCAACTACTGATCATGTTGTTAAAAAAATAAAACAGACAACTACTGCTTGCATTGATCATGTTGTTAAAAAAATAAAACGGACAACTACTGCTTGCATTGATCATGTTGTTAAAAAAATAAAACAGACAACTAACTGCTGCTTGCATTGATCATGTTGTTAAAAAAATAAAACAGACAACAATTGCTTGCATTGATCATGTTATTAAAAAAATTATGTCAGTGGTGTTGTTACTAACTTATTTTTGTCTTAGAGACTTATGACAGTATTGTGTTTGGATAATAACAACAAAAATGTCCTCTAATAAAATACATCTATAATTTTTTTATTATTATTTATGAAACTACTGACATAAATATATTTAATATTACAGTTTATATAACTTTTTTGCTTACTTACAGTGCTAATTCACGTAATAAATGATAAAATGTGTTCAAAGCGCCTCAGACAAATTTAAACAATAAATTCCCTCTATAGTCAAAAATATAGCTGTTATTTGTTGTGTACCATTTATTATTTTTTTAAGTTTATGTTAGAATATTTGAGAAAAAAATGTGTTTGCCTTCCAAAACTAAAACTAGAAGGCCTATTAACCCTGAATTCTCGAGCTCTTATAGGTGTTAAATGGACTATTAACGATACTGTGATGAATAAACATGTTTCAGTCGGAAGGCGTGGAGGTATCGGACGGCCACAAGGCGCGGCACGTGGCGCAGCTAGCGGACCTGGACCATGAGCTCAGCAAGATCAGCCTGCACTACAAACACGCGCCGCCCAAGGTACGCTAACACACACACACACACTGATTAATTCCTAAACCATATTGTTAAAAAATAGATATTAACTGATATGATATTAAGAACAATAGTTCCTTTGTGGAAATAATGGTGAAGCGCGCCAAATCTGCTTTAGTAACGAACTAACGACTTTATGGACTCAGTTGTCTATTTTAAATAAAATATTATTATTATTTTCCGTTAGGACGTGTATATGGATCACGGCGGCGAGGATCACGACATGCTGGCTGCCGGCATCAACGACAACGCAGTCAACACATACGAAGGTAGCACACATCCTTATACACAATAACAATCATAGTTTATACCTGTGGCAAATAGTTATTCCAATTTAAGAGATTCCAATAAAAGTTGGCAGAATATTGATTTATATTTCGGTGAAGCTTCATAAGTTGATTTTGCGGCCTGTTAAAATATATATTTTTTATTTTTATTTATTTTATATTTGGAAACTTACGAGGTGGATTTTGTAAAATCCACCTCTTTCCAATCCATAGTCATAGTCAAAGTTTTCTGCTATAATAAAAGTTTTAATTTTTTTTTGTCACCAAATTTAGACAGACTAGAAATATATTATGTTGTATTGCAGAGTTGGGTGTGGGCGTGGGCGTGGGCGTGGGCGCGGAGGGCTCGTGGGAGCGTCTGGGCGTGGCTCGCGCGGCGCCCTGCCGCCCCTACGCGCTGTGCCGCCTGCTGCCGCATCACATCGCGCACGGTACACACATATGTTACTTACATTCACTATCATCGGACAAGTCAAGAGAGAACAGAGGGACTACTCTTGACGGCGATTCAGATCCGTCAACATTGAGATCGGGCGTTTCGTATTCTCGAATGCTTCACTATGGTTTGTTTCATATTAAACTGAACAAAAGTTCATTGACACATTTACAAGGAGCACATTTTCTTCAAATGATTTACTGTGTTTATGGCTCGTAAAATAAGCACTTGATAATCTGTTTACAGTTATAACAAAGTTATATTACCTTAAAAAGAATAAATGAACAAAGATTTCTAGCTTTGTTCATTTATTCTTTTTAAGAGTTGTTAATATTTTTTTATTAATAATATTTCATTCAATCCACCAAACCAATTGTAGAGATCCTTGGGGAGGCCTTTGTCCAGCAGTTGACGTCCTTCGGCTGAAATGACGATGATGAATAACCAACCCAACGTATTAATTTCCAGCAAAAGACAAGCTAGAGATCCTATCGCAAAGCCACACGTTCCAAAACGACGCGGCTCTAGACGACCTCTCGAACGCGGATAACAACTCGTCGTACGAGGAGGCGTCGGGGGGCGCGGGCGCGGGGTCGGGGGGGGAGACCTACGTCATCACGGACGCGGCCCGCGCCAGGACGTACCTCGTCACTGACGCGCTGGCCGATAGAACTGCTACTATCATTGATCCCAGTAGAGGAGCTGAGGTTGGTATCTCATCTAAAGCGCGACTAGAGAAATAAAAAACCTCGCCATATTGCGGAATTTCAATGGAACTAATTTTATAATGGAAATTGTTGCCATAGTCGTAAAAATATACACGTGGCGCCCCCAGAGCAGGTTTCTTATTTCTTTGGTCAGGCTTTACACACGTGCTTTATCTACAGACAGAGTGCCATGTGCGAGTTTTTTACTCACGAAACGCGCTCGATATCGACAACGTAATCGTACATTTAGTATGGGGAAATTTTACTTCAGCTAACTGTCAGTAGATGGCGTAGTTCAAATTTCATACAGAATCTCGTTTACGCTCTCGATATCGAACACGTTTAATTTGGCTACAAAACTCGCACTCGGCGCTTTGTTCCTTGTTATAGTTAGAGTACCTATACCTACTGAGTAAGTTAAGATAATTATTATTTGTTGTTTGGGAAAAGTGAACTACTTTTTATTTTTTATTTTTTTAATAGTTACTAGCTTTCCGCCGCGGCTCCGCCCGCGTTAACAGTTTTTCCCGTGGGAATCAGGCATTTTGCCGCGGTAAAATACCTTTTAGTCTAGCCTTGTAGCCTATCTCAGGGTGAATGTAGCTTCCTAATGGTGAAAGAATTTTTGAAATCGGTTCAGTAGTTTTTGAGTTTATTCATTACATACATACACACACACACACACACACACACACCAATACAAATCTTTACTCTTTATAATAATAGTGTGATACATCAGAATAACACGTAGGCTACCTTTTACTTCATTTATAATATTAGTATAGCCTGACCAGATAAATAAAAAACCTCGCCATATTGCGGAATTTCAATGGAACAAATTTTATAAGGGAAATTGTTGCTATATACATGTGGCGCCCCCAGAGCAGGTTTTTTATTTCTATGGTAGATAGATTAAAACTTTATTGGCACACAAAACACAGGCAGCACAAACGTAAATCAAAAAGAGTAAGATGGAACATACAAATTAAACAAACAAACACTCAGAATTGACAAAAAATACATAACAGAGAAATAGGTAGGTACAGTACATAAACAACACAAAACAAATAGGTATACTTTAGGTAATCTTTTTCTTCCTTTCTTTCTTTTCTTAGTGTTAATATACTCTTAGTGTAACTTCAGCATCCGTACATCTTCCAGATGGAGCACCCGAAGCCCCCATCGGAGCCGATCGACGACGACAACGGCAGCTATCTGATAGTGGACCCCCCGCGAGGGCTCACGTGCACCGTCATCGACCGCTCGCTACAGCTACCGCCCCCCGCCTTCCGCCCCTTCCGAGACGACAAGTACACGCACACGCCCACCGCCCACACGGTGAGTACACACACACAGACCGCTCGCTGCAGCTACCGCCCCCCGCCTTCCGCCCCTTCCGAGACGACAAGTACACGCACACGCCCACCGCCCACACGGTGAGTACACACACACACACACAGACCGCTCGCTGCAGCTACCGCCCCCCGCCTTCCGCCCCTTCCGAGACGACAAGTACACGCACACGCCCACCGCCCACACGGTGAGTACACACACACACACAGACCGCTCGCTGCAGCTACCGCCCCCCGCCTTCCGCCCCTTCCGAGACGACAAGTACACGCACACGCCCACCGCCCACACGGTGAGTACACACACACAGACCGCTCGCTGCAGCTACCGCCCCCCGCCTTCCGCCCCTTCCGAGACGACAAGTACACGCACACGCCCACCGCCCACACGGTGAGTACACACACACACACACAGACCGCTCGCTGCAGCTACCGCCCCCCGCCTTCCGCCCCTTCCGAGACGACAAGTACACGCACACACCCACCGCCCACACGGTGAGTACACACACACACAGACCGCTCGCTGCAGCTTATAGTAGTAGCTTATATGCATCTCCAAGGTCTATTCTATCATACCCCAAGCTCAGATTGGTGATACCAAGTTTCATCAAGTTTCCGCCCCACGGCTTACCCGCGCTTACAGTCATTCCCGTGGGAATGACGTATTTTCCCGAGGTAAAAAGTAGCCTATGTCCGTCCCCAAGGTCTATTCTATCTCCATATCAAGTTTCATCAAAATCGGTTCAGTGGTTTTGGCGTGAAAGCGTAACAGACAGACAGACAGAGTAATTTCGCATTTATTATATTAGTAGGGATTAAAAAGTTTATAATTCGTCCAAAAAAGAGAAAAATAACACCTTGCAAGTTTTGCGCGTGTTACTTTACTATACAGTTTAGGTGTGATCGGTCGATGTCGATACTATTTAAGAAATCTATATGTTAGCATGGGCCGATATACTCGAGAGGACTGTTAATGCCCTAGAAAAACTTGCTTTGGAAAAAGCTCAAAGTAGGAAGGTACTAGGTAGTGACATCTATCTTTTTTTAGTACTACTTTTAGTACTACTTTCCCGTTTGTTCCACTCTCGGAAACTCTCCCCCCTGGTTGAGTCTTGCACGCCGGAGGAGCTCATGGAGGCCTCAGAAAGAGCAATCAGGGTGGCAGGATATTGGGCAACAAAAATTTAAAACTAGCCATCGACACGACAGAAGAAGAAGAAGAAGTACTAATTATAGGAATACGCATTTTAGTAGGAGAATTACATTTTTTTAATTTGACTGATCGACGACAGATGGCGCTGTTAGTTTTCGAAACATGGTAACCAAAACTTTTCAGCTTTACCTTAAGATTTTTCCATCCTCGTTCATTCGAGCACCAACTCTTGGTGTTGCCAATATTAAAAAAATTTTTGAAAGTGTATTCCTTTAGAATACACAGTTAACACTGTGACGTGGGTAGGCGGTTTTAAATAACGAACACAGAATCCCAGTCAACAATAAAATTAATTTATTTTTAAAAAATAAAAGGTCGTGGGCAGAAGGCCCGTCTGCTTTAGTTTTATATACGGTCGGTACTTCCCGGGCGCTGTGCAGCCGTCGACGATGAGAGGATCAGGGTCTTCGGTAGCAGCTTAGCAGCGTCAGGAGTCGAGAAGGTGGTTGGCAGTAATTATGTGCGTGATTCAGCCCAAGTGTTGGACCCTAGAAACAATATGTGGTGTCACGACAAGGTCGCACATCCAGCACCAATTGTCATCACCGTCTGGCTAGCATAAGCGGAAGCATTGGGAAGTACCTATTACCTTTTTACAAAAGTAGTAGATAGGTGCGGTGCAGTGATGGCAATCAGAGCGGGTTTTATGGACAAAGCTTGGTTAATTAAAACTAACAAGGCGAGTACATACTCTAAATTTAGCTATAAGCAGGTAGGTGCTCGCACAAGAATACGACTATGTGAATAAGGTGAACAATGTACTAAATTTCCATTATACCGTCTAGTGCTGTTGAAATAATTAAGTACCTGATAAACACTTTTAATTATTATGTTATGATTTCATGTTTTGTACAATGCAAAATCAGCTGATACCTACTATGGATTCAAATAGAAACTGTTACTATAGCTAGCACTAAAGAATCGTTTCAACACTTACCCAATATGGGGTTGAAGACACTTTATAAAATAGTTGGCACTACACAATGCAGTAGTAAATGATATGATTTATTTAACTTGTATTCAAAGAACATTAACTTAATACGTAAGCTATGTTTCGATAAAAATTATGAGAAGTCGCGGAACAAACAATACGTGTTGTTCCTAGTAAAGGTTAAAGCGACTGTGTCCACGTCCACGCAGATCGCTGCTAATAATTGACCAGCATTTAAGATGAAACGCCAATCAGCGTCCGCCAAACATCGAACGATCGGTGACGTATGCACGCGTCATCGATCATGCGATCGAGAACAAAAGATCTGTATGAAAGTACAGTCGGCCGAATATAAAGTTGCAACTATTTAACAAGTTGTTTTTATTGTTATAGATTTAAGTAAATATTATTAGTATTAGTTAAGTAATTATTTTTAGTTAATAGTTTAGTTTTAATAATAGTTTAGTTTTAAGTTTTATTATTTTATTTATTTTATTTTTTATTTAAATTATGTTAGTAACGTTGTATTTACGTTACAACACTGCTAAACTGTTATATATATATATATTAGACATGCGCAAAACAGTACGTTTTAATGCTATATCACATTACTCATTACTTTCGAAAAGGTGATATCACCCCCTACCAGTACACATCACCCTAAACAGTACCCGAAATGTTGCACGAAATTGTACACTTCCTACGAAAAAATGCTCTGTAATCTTCCATATTCCGTACAGTACCGTACCATACATAGCAGCACACATACAAATACACCGCGCTCACTCTTGCGCAGAACTGCGTCCTTTTTGTCTTTTGTTTGACTCCCGTAAAATACTTATCTGACAGACCGGCCACCGCGTCGCGCTCTTTTCCATCACCTATCCATCACTGAGCTGAGTAGGTACTAAGGTACTGAACATGATACGGTGACGGACGGAGTACTTAAGCTATGCTAATGAATGCGTGGTGTGTACTGGTGTAGTGTACTGGTTAAAATACTCGCGTAATGTATGATATCACATTACTTTTTAGGGTGATATTACTTTTGTGATATTACACGCATTACCTACACAACTCTAATATATATACAGGGCGTCCCACGTCTATGCCACATGGAGGGAAAGTACCTTAAATATTGTAGATAGAACATTTTACTGAAAGAAGACTTTATTTTATTTTTAAAAACTATTTAAACTGCATTCATACATTTTTTAATAATTACATGGTTGAACAGGGAATAGAACCCGCTACACGAGAAAAAAAATACCCCCTGTAGTTTTACCATACCAATCAAAAGGCTACATCTTAGGGATTATTTTCTAAAGCCTGACCAAAGAAATAAGAAACCTCGCCATATTGCGGAATTTCAATGGAACTAATTTTATAAGGGAAATTGTTGCCATGGTCGTAAAAATATACACGTGGCGCCCCCAGAGCAGGTTTCTTATTTCTTTGGTCAGGCTTTACTAAATAACATAGTGTCAGAAATAAAAGGAAGACTATGAATTTTAACATTTGATGTGGCCGCTGAGACCGTCGGCACAGATTAGATAATAGTTACTACGTAACAGATACATCACTCCCATAGAAATGCGAAAATACCTACGCTATAATAGCCTACAAAATCTTATTAATAATAATTACTGTTCACAGCGAGAAGAAATGTACCATAAGTACTCGCACAAAGAGTCGAGATTGTGTTGCCCGCCGTGCGAGTCACGTGCAAGCACGTCATCGCACGAATGCGCTAGGGTTGTACTTATGATGAATATTATTTATTACTGTAATAAAATGAATGTTGCGAAATAACCATAATTATTTATTAATCAATTAAAAATGTTTCAGTTTTACTTTTTATAAAATGATCAAGTATGTTTTTTCCTTTTCTGAATTCTCGGTTACTGAATTTTGTCGTTGAAAATATCCTTAATCGCGTAAATAAATTTAATAAATAATCATAATATCGCACCCTTCGTGTATTAAACACGTATCTGGTTTTTGCCAACTGTAAGTGGCCTACGAATGACACAATCGGTAGGGTCAATCAAATCAAAACCATATCGCAATAACCGGGCATCTTGGTTGTGTCTTGGTAGCGAGCGCGGGAAACGTGACGCGTGTGCGCAGTCTCGCGTGTGCCAACCAACTGCCGCTTGGGTCGGTACCGACCTACTGTGCGGTAGGCACTTATAGCGCGACCTTGAGCGAGTGACGGAGGCCTGCCGTCGGATCTAACCCCGTTAGATTTTTTAATGTGGTTATGTAAAAAAATTACTTTACAAGAACCGGTATGAAAGTGTCCACGAGTTACAAACAGAACTTAGACGTATTATTCTAAATATCCACCACAACAAGATAAAAAAATCGACAGGGAGCGAAATAATCAAAAGAGTGCGACTTTGTATTCAACAGCGTAGGCAGGGGTCATTTTAAGTATTTGATAAATTTGTAAAATGTTGTATTAAAAATGTTAAAATACATAGTCTTCCTTTTATTTCTGACACTATGTTATTTAGCAAAAAATAACCCTTATGATGAAGACTTTCGATCGGTATTATAAAACTACAGGATACATTTTTTTCTCGTATAGCGGGATCGAT
The DNA here is from genome assembly GCA_948473455.1 of Teleiodes luculella. Classification (NCBI taxonomy): domain Eukaryota; kingdom Metazoa; phylum Arthropoda; class Insecta; order Lepidoptera; family Gelechiidae; genus Teleiodes; species Teleiodes luculella. Next base: position 2,379,763 of record OX419605.1, read on the forward strand.
TCCCGGTTCAACCATGTAATTATTAAAAAATGTATGAATGCAGTTTGAATAATTTTCAGAAATAAAATAGTCTTCTTTCAGTAAAATGTTCTACCTACAATATTTAAAGTACTTTCCCTCCATGTGGCATAGCCGTGGGACGCCCTGTATAGTTCAGCTCAGCCCACGTTCTATCCGGCCCTGTCTTTCGACAAGGATGAACAGCAGATGACGTAGGCTTGTGTCAAGTCACGTGGTTTTCTTGTTAGACCTTGTTTTCTTAGACCATGATTATTACTATATTTTTGAAGTAGGAACGGGAGACAAAAGACAGAAAACGAAAGGGACGCAGTTATGCATGCGTTAGAATGTGATACCCGCGCTCACTCTTGTGCATACTGTGTCCCTTTCGTCTTTTGTCTCCGTGAAATAGGTGCCTTAAGTAACGCATACCTCAAATGCTGATTTTCATTGAGTATAATTGAGACTACACGTCGTTGTTGAATGACGTCCGAAAACCGGGTGTCCCTTAAATTGCACAACATAAATAACTCTTTTATTAAAATCTATACAGACTTACCATAACTTTAATTCATATAACATTAAGAATGCATAATTTAAAATTAGCGTAATTATTAAAATCCACAATTCTAAATCTGTAATCACTATATACATAGTATAAAACAAAGTCGCTTTCTCTGTCCCTATATTGCTTAAATCCTTAGAACTACGCAACGGATTTTGATACGGTTTTTTTAAATTAATAGAGTGATTCAAGAGGAAGGTTTATATGTATAATACATGCATAATATACTTAAGGATAACCCACAATAACCATTTTCCCGTGCGGAACCGGGGCGGGTAACTTTTAAAATCATAAAAAAGAAGTACATTTAGTGTATTTAATCAATCACTCATAAGAAAAACGGCATTTTTGGTGATAAAGCTTAATTTTAAGTGTTGACGTTTATGTTAGTAGCTATTTATTTATTTATCCTTATAGTGCTGAGAATGAATGCAATCAATGTGAAGTGAAAAAATGTTAAAAGGTAGTATTTATTTACAAAACATTAATAAAAGTTTAAAAAATCATAGGCACCTACAGGTTTAGAATAATTTTAGATTCGCTCGCAGCAATAGCTGTTAAAAATTCAGTTTTAGTTAGGTAATTGTTTTCGTTTTTTCAGGCGTTCATTAGATAATAATAAGTACCTGCTTATTTGCCACGTCCTGGTAGAAATCTAACCTTGGATTTAACTCACCCTTGAATAGAATGATTCGAGAATGTAATAAAATAGCTGCAAATTGTGATGTTTTAGCTGACAAATATTATAAATTCAAAAAAACTGTTCATAACCTTATTCTACCTACATAAATTTAAATCCTCATACTGCATAAAATAGTATTTTTATAGTTTTATAGTTCTAAGTTTTTTACCCTAATTTTTCCCTATTATGTTTAACTGTCATCCCTTTGAAAGCGGAAGCCACCTATAATTGGATTACCATTTAGTTAACAACTTATTTTTATCATACCTTGTGTAATATGTATTTATGTGTATTCTGTTGTAGTCCGGTTCGCTCCAGTACTGAATGAAAAAATTCTATCTGTCATTCCTGTAAATGGCAACGACTCATACCGTTGGATTCGTCTTGGTGTCCTGTACGTGGAACTGTCGGTCGTCAAGTTCTAAGGTGGTGGAGGTAGGAGGGGAGGGGTAATCAAAGTTGGCGAATTTGTACTTTTGTTTTTACGCTGTAATTTGAAAACTAGTGGACCGATTTATTTGTTACTGGTATTATTTGAAAGTGTATAATATTACCTAAAAGACGTTTTTATACATCGAATACGCCAATTCAGCGGTTACCGCGCAATAATACGAAACATTGAAAAAAGAAATTGTGTATAAATAATATCACAGATTACGCTAAATCTATAACGTTTTCGTTGAAACAATGTTTACTACTTTAATTCTAAAACAAATTACCTAATCAAAAAGGTAACAATAATTACTATATGATTTATGGTGCCTGAGCTAGAGCTAATTTACGAAACGTAGTCGTAGGATCACTATACTACGAGTACGCAAATATAAGTAAATGAATGAGAAGAGATGGGTAAGTAATCACCATATTACTTTAATTATATATTTCAAGCTTACATTTTTCAAATAATACCTTGAAAAAAGACTTTACGTCGAAATAAAGAGGATATTTTTTTTTTGTTTTTCACTATTAGTAGTTTTGAATTTGCCTGTAGCATCTGACCCAAGGTACGTGACAAGATAAAACTTTTGTCAGGGGTAGATATTAGTAATACCTACCCATGATAAAAAAATAAAAGAAATCTACGGCGAAATAACCCGAGAAACATTTTTTTAGGTTTTCACTATAGTATTTTTGACTTTCCCTGTAGCATCTGACCAAAGGTACCTGACGAGATTAAACTTATGTCAGGTGATAGATTTTAGTAATCCCTTTCCATGATAAAAAATTAAATGAAATTTACGTCGAAATGACACGGAAAACAATGTTTTAGTTTTCACTATAGTTGTTTTAACTTTGCCTGTAGCACCTGACTCAAGGTACCTGACGGGATAAAACCTACATCAGAAGATAGATATCTGTAACACCTACCTATGATAAAGAAATAAAATAAATTTACATCGAAATAACGCGGAAAACAATCTTTTAGCTTTTCACTATAGTAGTTTTGACTTTGCCTGTAGCACCTGACCCGAGGTACCTGACAGAATAAAAACTATGTCAGGGGATAGATATTGGTAATATCTAACCATGATAAAAAAATAAAAGAAATTTACGTCGAAATAACGCAGAAAACATTTTTTTAGTTTTCACTATAGTAGTTTTTAATTTGCCTGTAGCCCCTTGCCTAAAGTTCCTGACAGGATAAAAACTATGCCAGGGGATATTATATTGGTAATATCTACCCATGATATAAAAATAAAAAAAATTTAGGTCGAAAAAAAATAAAAAAAAAATAAAAAAATAATTATGTTTATTTTAGACAATTCAGTACATACAATTACATGTTAGTACAGTTTAATTTGTAACTATTAACGCGGAAAACAATTTTTTATTGCGTACTCGTAGTATATTGACCTGCGACTACGTTTAGTTAATTAACTCTAGCTCAGGCACCATAAATCCTATAGTAATTATTGTTACCTTATTGATTAGGTAATTTGTTGTAGAATTAAAGTAAGCAACATTTTTATCACAAAAACTTTATAGATTTAGCGTAATCTGTGATATTATTTAAACACAATTATTTTTTATTATGTTTCGTATTATTACGCGGTAACCACTGCATTGACGTATTCGATGTATATGAACGTGTTGTAGATAATGTTATACCCGTTCAAATAATACTAATAATAAAGAAATCGGTCCACTAGTTTTCAAATTACAACGTAAAATCCAGCGATCTTTGATTACCCCCCCCCCTCATCCCTCCACCACTTTAGCACTTGACGACCGACAGTTTCACGTTCAGGACATCAAGACGAATCCAACGGTAGGAGTCGTTGCCATTTACAGGAGTGACAGATGAAACTCAAGTTCTAGAGCACTTTTGATCTAAAATGAACCGGACTATTGGTGGCCATAATAAATAAATAAATGTTTTCAAAATACAAATAAAACAACGAAAGAACTTCTCTGTCTTCCAGAACGCGATATCGGCCA